>CAUYRH010091802.1:0-14759 GCA_963574655.1 Perodicticus potto | reverse complement strand
GGCTAAGGCGCCAGCCACGTACACCTGAGCTGGCGGGTTCGAATCCAGCCCGGGCCCGCCAAACAACAATGACGGCTGCAACCAAAAAATGGCTGGGCATTGTGGTGGACGCCTGTAGTCCCAGCTACTTGGGAGGTGGAGGCAAGAGACTCGCTTGAGCCCAGGAATTGGAGGTTGCTGTGAGCTGTGATGCCACGGCACTCTCTCCAAGGTGACAGCTTGAGGTTCTGTCTCAAAAAAAAAAGGAGTCATAATGCATGGGAGTGCACAGGCTGGGGGACAGGGACACAGAATTGGAAAAGAGCTCAAGGACATCTGAGTGGAGCGCCAGTAGCATCCACTACACCATCCATCCACCCTTTTTGTATCCTATCCCTCTTTCCATCCATCCATCCACCCTTCTGTACATCCTTCCATTCATCCGTCTCTCGACGACCTTTCTACCTGTCTAACCATCAATGTATTCATTCTTCAATTCATAAAACTTCATTCAGGTTTCTGTGTCCAGCCCCATGCTGCGGTACAGATAGGGCTGCAGCCGTGAACACAATAAGCAAGGTCTCCTCCCCCTTGTAGCTCACATGCTACAAGGGAGATGTGCAGACAAGCAGATGAGCAGCTGCGGGTCCCAGCTCCTTACTGGGAGGTGGGAGACTGGCCTGCCCATCTCGCCAGCTGTGCCGTGAGGAACTCCTGCTTGCTCACTTGGCCTAGTGACATCTGTTCTTCCTTCCAGCCTTTAGTCAATCCTGCTCCCTCCCATGCCCAGAGCTTTGCAAATGCTGTTTCCTCTGCCTAGAGAGCACTGTGATCCCTTTTCCAACCCTCCGGTTGAAATGACATTAGGTTCCTTTGTCGTGACTTCCCATAGCAACCTGGGCTTTTCCTTAGAGGTGCTGATTAAGTTTGTGTGACTGCTTGTGTAATTTGTTTCCCCTCAGGAAGGCAGAGATCAGGGTCTGTTTTGCTTTCTTTATGCTCTAATCACAGCGCCTGGCACAGCAGAGTGCCCAGCAAGTACTCACTAATAAATGAAACACAGACAGACAAGTGCTATGTTTGAGCTTCTCGTTCATGCCTGAAGCTTTTTATATTTTATTTATTTATTTACTTATTTATGTTAGAGACAGTGTTTCCCTCTATGGCCCAGGTTGAAGTGCAGTGGCATCATCGTAGCTCACTGCAGACTCAAACTTCTGGGCTTGAGCAATCCTCCTTCTTCAGCCTCCCAAGCAGCTGAGAAGATAGACATGTACCACCACACCTGGCTAAGCATTGTAAATTTTCTGCAGAAATTAGGGTCTCACTTTGTCCAGGCTGGCCTTGAAGTCCTGGGCTCAAGCAATCCTCCCTCTTTGGCCTCTCTAAGTGCTGGGATTACAGGTATGAGCCACGTGCCCAGCCTGAATGTTTGTGGGGTTTTTTTTTAAACCCCTCAGGCAACAGTAATATGCTGGTACTAGAAATGGGAAACCAAAAGAAAACTTTTTCTGCCCACCCAAAGCTTAAAAATCCAACTGGAATGCTTGTTTCAGCAGACCACATGCTCATTCAGGAAGAATTTGCAGATTGGGCAGTGCCTGTGTCTCAGTATGTAGGCTGCCAACCCCCTATATCTAGGGTGGTGGGTTCAAACCCGGCCCAGCCAAACCTGCAATAAAAAAAATAGCCAGGCGTTGTGGCGGGCGCCTGCAGTCCCAGCTACTTGGGAGGCTGAGGTAAGAGAATCGCCTAAGCCCAAGAGCTGGAGGTTGCTGTGAGCTGTACCACCATGGCACTCTACTTACTGAAGGGCAACAAAGTGAGACTCTGGGGTGGCCCCTGTAGCTCATCATCGAGTAGGGCGCTGGCCCCATATACCTAAGGTGGTGGGTTCAAACCCGAGGCCGAACTGCAAAACAGAAAAATAGCCAGGCATTGTGGCAGGCACCTGTAGTAAGTTACTCGGGAGGTTGAGACAAGAGAATCACCTAAGCCCAGGAGTTGGAGGTTGCCGTTAGCTGCGTGACACTATGGCCCTCTACCAAGGGCGATAAAGTGAGACTCTGTCTCTACCAAAAAAAAAAAAAAGTGAGACTCTGTCTCTGAAAAAAAAAGGAAGAATTTGCAGATGATCAGCACGACCCCTGCTCAGGGATGACACACAATTTCACACTACACTCCATATTTTTTCAGGAACCAGGTAGCTTTGTACTTCTCAGTAGCAACAATGGAAGCTAGAGTTAATGGGAAAATGCCTTCAAACTATGAAGGCAAGTTACTATTTCTAAGCAAAAATTATATACCCAGCCAAACTATCAATCAAAGAGGACAGAATAAAGACATATTCAGGAAGAGGGGATACAGTATCTAAAAACAAATTTTTGTCTTGTTCCCTTTCAGAAAGCTGCTAGGGAATACACACCACCACAAGGGAGAAAAATCAGGAAAGGGAAAGACATGGTACACAGGAAACAGGAAAAGCAAGATGAAGAGAATCCCCAGATCACAGGGAAAATAGTTCCCAGTATGAGAGAAAGACAGCTGGTCCT
This sequence comes from Perodicticus potto, assembly GCA_963574655.1. Taxonomy (NCBI): domain Eukaryota; kingdom Metazoa; phylum Chordata; class Mammalia; order Primates; family Lorisidae; genus Perodicticus; species Perodicticus potto. Next base: position 12,228 of record CAUYRH010091802.1, on the reverse strand, counting down.
GATTGAAGTAGGTCAGAAAGTGCTGAGAGAGACATGTCAAGAAGAGGAACTTGATAAAGCACCTGGAGCATCTGAATATATTGAGAAGACTGGGAAAAAAGATCATTATTAATGGGCGGTGGCTGTAGCTCAACAGAGTAGGGCACCGGCCCCTTGTGCCAGAGGTGGCGGGTTCAAACCCAGCCCTGGCCAAAAAAAAAACTGCAAAAAAAAAAAAAAAAAGATCTTTATTAACTCCAGGGAAAACAAAAAGCAAGAAAAGTAATTACACTTTACTACATGGCTTAGCTACATTAGCAGCTATATAACAGATCACTCCGAAACTTAGTGACATAAAACAATAAGCACTTTATCAAGCTGAGGAGACTGTGGATTGGCCGAGAGGTTCTGCTGATCTGGGTTGGGCTCCCTCAGGTGTCTACAGTTAGCCACAGAGCAGCTGGTACAGAATGGCCTTAGCTGGGACAACTCGTCTCTGCTACATGAGATCTCTCATTCTCCAACAGGCAAGTCTAGGCTTATTCTCATTAATGAAAGGGCGTCCCTTTCAAAGAGAGAATGAAAGCGCACAGGCCTCTTTAGGCCTTGGTTTGGAAGGAGCACACGCCATTTCTGCTGCATTCTGTCAGCCCAAGCAAACACAAGCCAGCCCAGATTTAAAGGGTGGGGCAACGAACCTTTTAATCTCACAATGGAGCTTTTTTTTTTTTTTACAGTTGTAACTTTTATTTATTTCTTTATTTATTTATTTTTGTTGTTGCAGTTTGGCTGGGGCCGGGTTCGAATCCTCCACCCTCAGTATATGGGGCCAGCGCCCTACCAACAGAGCCACAGGCACCACCCCTCACAATGGAGCTTTAATGTCACACTGCAAAGGGTGAGGATATAGGAACGACTTTAATTAGGGTCATCAGTGCAGTCAGCCTACACGGTAATCATGGGACTGTGAAGTATGCCTGCCAACCCATAAAAACCAGGACTCCGTTTAGGAGATGGAAGGAGTGAGAAGGAGGTGTGTGTGTGGAAAGGGCAGCAAGAGGAAAGAGAGCCCAGAGAGGGATCAATAAATCATGCTTCAAATCAAACAGTCAAGAAGCCGTATAACCACGCAATTCAGAAAGAGGAAGTACCAAAATAATGAGCTGCAAGAGTTGGAGGTGGATCTTGGCTCTAACAAAGGGGTAATGAGAGGGCGTGGCTGGGAAACTATAGTTTTATGGAATAAGACTTGTGGACCTTATTGAGTATTTGGCTTTCATAAAAATAAAACTGAAACAATAAATGATTTCAGTTGATTATATGTATGCACGTGAAAGAATAAGTTATGTAAGACCACACATATGATCAGATCCTTGCTGAGATCAACATTAGATATAGATTTGGAAAAGAAGGTATCCACGTGGCTGGGATAGTCAGGGAAGACTTCTCGTAAGAGGAAGCTGGGTATTCAAGAAGAGACCAAAGAAAAACAGTACTCGGGCATGTTTGGGAGTTTAGAGTTCATTAATTAATAATTTGACTTATACAAGGGTACTTGTGAAATTTACTAAATGTAGAATACAAATGTCTTAACACAATAACTAAGAAAATGCCGTGAAGGCTATGTTAACCAGTTTGATAGAAATATTTCAAATTGTATATAAAACCAGGACATTGTACCCCTTGATTGCATTAATGTACACAGTTATGATTTAATAAATAAATAAATAAAATAAATAAATAATTTGACATAATCTGCAACCACCTTCTTGAAGTGGATAGATCAGGAATTATTGTTACTCTTCTCTTTTTGCAAATGAGAAAACGGAGTTCTAGGGAAGGTCAAGGACTTGCCCAAGGCCCCAGAACCAGGGAGCAGCTACAAAAGTTAGATTTTTCTGGGCAGTGCAAGAAAGGCCAGCTGTGGCCTAACTTCACCATGAGGAAATTGACAGGGAGGACACGAGAGAGTTTTTAGGATGGAGAAAGAACTTAGGTCCCCAAGGGGCAGAAGCTGATGGAGTGGCACCTTCAGGCCTGACAGCCATTGTTTCAGCCTTAAATTGCTCCATACCCAGGAGAGGGGGGCTGATTGGCTGAGCCTGGGTTCTGTGCCCAACTCTTAGCTAAGGGAGGCCAGATGGACAGTCCACCAAGGCCACCTGCAGTGGGGTAAATGCTGTTCCCCTGAGGAGTCCACGAAGCTGTTAGTAGGAAGAATGAGAATGGATGAAAGGCAGAAACCAAAAATGCTCACTCCTGGGGTGAGCCCACCTCCAAGTCCAATACCTCCTTCTGCAGATAGGTGGGCAGCCAACCCTGGCAGCACCACAGCCCAGCTCTTAGAGATGGCCCGATGGCACACTCTGTGTTCAACTGCAAAGGCAGTGCCCAGGCTGAAGTTTCTGCTGGGAGAGAAAGCCCCCTGTCCGCCACCGGCACATCTCCTAGGGAAATCTACTCTCTTGAGAAATGCAGACCGTGATGCTTCAGCTTTTCAGAGCAAGTCGCTGCCTAGGAACCCATCTGAGCCCACACTGAACTCCTGGACAGTTGTTCTGTGCATACTCTGGTTCCAGGTTTTCTCATTTTAATAGAGCACATCGTTCAAAGCAGCAGTGGCTAGAGCCACCAAATACGCCCTGACTTTCATCTTTAATGACCATCCACACAGACATTCGTTTGTTCAACATCTTTTGGGTATGTGAATCGGCTCTTCTGTGGGTGGAGAACTGAAAGAAATCATAGGGAGCCTCTTGGGAAGACACCAGGTCAGTTTGATGACTCTGGACTCCTCCGATCCTCTCATCTCTGAGGGTAGGGGCTAGATGAATCCCCTTTTCACAGATGAGAACACTGAGCCTCACCTTATTTAAGTGCCAGAACTGGAAGCTTCTGGAAGAGGCCTTTGGCACAAGGTTTCCAGTGCCCTTTAAAGTGTACATTTTTAGCCTTACTCCTTAGGAATGGCAGGGAAAGCACCACTCCTTACTGAAGACACTGTCGGGCATGACAGGACAAGTGGGCTGAAGGGTCTTCTTGCCTGAATTTGCTCACAGGTGGGCCTGCCACCCACCTGCACATAAGCCACCACCATGCCTTTCTGTCAGCTGTCAGCAGGGTCCCTTGAAAATGCAAGTCAGATCCAGTCACCCTTTGGTGAAGCCCTATGATGATCCCCCTTGCAAACTCCCCACAGGGTGCCACTAACCAGCTCCCTGCTGCCATCTTGAGCCCTTTGCCCCAGTCACGGGGGATGCCTGTTCTCACCCAGGGGTTCCAGGTTCCCATTTGGCTCTGGGCCTTTGTACATGCTGTTCTGAGTTCTTGGAATGTTCTTTGTCCTCTTTCGCTACCCCTATTATCCGCTGGGGAACTCAGGTTATCTTTCATAACACGGCTCAGAAATCACTTCCTCAGGTCCACAGACAAATTCAGATCCCCAATACAATGTATGCTCATGTAACTCTTTTAATTGCTGACCTGCACCCCAAACATCATTATTATTCCTAAGTATTTCTTGAATTCCACCCCCACCTCCCCATCTTCACCACCACCCCTTCAGCCGAGCCTCCATCTCCTCTGGCCTGGACCACTGCCTCCTTGCTGACCCCTGCCTCCCCTACCCTCCATCACTGGGCAGCCAGAACAAGTGCCTCAGGAAACAAATGTCATCCTGTCACCTTTCTCATCCTTACTGACCTAAAGACAAACTCTTGCCTTGACTTTCTAGGTGGGGCCAGGTCCAGCCCTGCTGACCATGCCAAGCTGATCTCCCCCACCAGCCCTGAGCACTGTTACAGCTTCTCGATGCAGCCTCACTGCTGCTCACAAGGCTCCTCCTACCACAGGGCCTTTGCACCTGCTGCTCCTTTGCCTGGAATGCTCCTCTCACCCTCTGGCCTGACCGGTGCTACTCAGCCAGCATCACATGCTTAGGGAAGCTTCCCGAGCAGGTCTTAGCACTACAGTAAAACAACAGTTGCAATTATTCCTTTCTTGGTGTGACAATTTGATTATAAAATAGCATTATTATTGTCCTTGTTAAATGGCTAGAATTGAATTTTCATTATAGAAGATGCTGGCAATGCCCCACCCTCTTTCCCGTAGCACCCTGCATTCCTGTGGGCATGATGACCCCCTGCAAACACCTGTGACACTCTGATGTGTGTTCCAGAGCCTCCCAGATCTCCCCAAAGGGACAGATCTTTGTGACCCATAGCAATGACATGCTCGTTGACCCACCCACCCAACCTCTTCCCTCACCAGTCCCCCAGTATGTCACTGGCATTTCCTGAGGTCATCTCCCAGGTAAATTGCTTGTATCCAAACTCAGGCTCAGGGTCAGCTTCTGGGGAGATCCATACATTGGGGATGTGTAAATGTTCGGCCTTAGTGGTTCTTAGAGGGATTGAAACGCCTCCTTGCCAGAGCCCCGCTATAACATAACATAAGCCCACCCAGTGCACGAAAGTGCCCTCGGCATCACCATGGAGCTGTCAGAAATGCAGAGTCTCAGGCCCCTCCGCAGACTTACTGACTCAGCTTCTGGCTCTTAACCCCATCCCCAGGTAATTCTTTCACGATTACTGTCTGGAGGGTGAGGTAGAGAGCCGGTGTTGGCTTTGCTGGAAGATCCAGAGCCAGCTCTTGGCCCCTCCACCCAGCCTCAGCCTTCCCCCAGCCCTCAGTGGGTATCATTACGGGATTCCGGCTCGGGTTCCGGAATCCAATACCCAGAGCAGTGCCATCAGGATTCAATCAGATCCAGTTGGCGATACTCGGCCTGGCCCTGCCGTTACTGCTTTACAAACTGAGAAGAAATAAAAAACCCAGGTTTTACGACCCAGCAGTTAAAAACTATTTGTAGAAGTTGCTAAGGTTCAAATCAAAAGTGCCCTCCCTAGAGGCCTATTAGTTAATTCAGAGGACCACAGATTCTTTCCTTTTCTTTCTTTTCATCCCCCTCCTTCTACCTTGAGATGTGGCTGTAATTTACTTCTGCCGTTCAGACATCTAGAGCTTTCCATCCTTTGACAAACACAGGCCAAAGTGCTTAAGGACATCTGTTTATTTTATTTCTTTAATGAGAAAACCTTCCAGTTTCTCCCGAGCTCAGCTGTGTTTATTTACATTTTGTTGGTCATGTGAGTCAAGTACCTTGGAAGTTTAAAAGGCCTGGCCAGGCCCTTGCAAGCAGCCTCTGACTCTGAAACGGAGAGTAAGCCTTGCCCAAGGAAAACAGAGTCCTTTGGAACTCTATAAAATAGATTCTCAAAATAAATACTGCCTAATTCACTCGGTAGATGTGGATTAGGTCAAGATGAATACAATTTGGAAAGGATTTTCTAAGGAAGTTGGAGATTTCTTTCCCCCACTGGGGGTTAAACCTTGTATTTAACTCTACCCCCCTCTCTTTTTAGTTAAGTGAAAGGTGTTTAGTCTTTGTGGTTAATAAAGAAGGGATGACTTTGATTGGGGTTCTCGACCAATGATTATTTTCTTTGCAGGACTAAAGGGAGAAAGATGGTGACCTCACTAGTCACTTCATTCCATCCTGTAAGGAGGGAGGGCGAGAAGTACACATCTGCAGTTGTCATTTTGGTGGGGGTGGACAAGGAAGAAGTTGGAAATGCTTTCAAAGATGTCGCGAGGTGAATGACATAGTTTGAGGGGTATTGGGCAGGGGGGGTGGCACCCTTTGTCAACTTAATCCCTCCTAATAGTGCTTCCCTAAGCCAGGGGACCTCCATGCCAAGTGCCTCCGCTTATTTATTTTAGAGCATTAAAGGATTATTTCCAACATAAAATATATTTTAAAGATGGCTTGGGGTTGTCAGGAAAGTGCTCATTAGCGGGGACATTCTTTGAAGCACCATGCTCTCTGCCACTCTGAGAGAGACCATTTCCTTGTAGAATCACTCAACTTAGGTTGAAAGTTTTAGAGCAGATGAAGACTCTGAGTGTGCCTAATTTTCTGCCCACCAATTTAACAAATGCAGACTTCTTCCCCAGCCTTTCTTTGCCAACTTCTCCCCCCCACCTTCTTGCCCCATCTTTCAACGAATGCTGAAGGGCATCTGAAAGGAAAAAAAAATGAGATGAATCTAAATCCTCTATGCAAAACCTACAACCAATTGTAGGTTGGGTTAGAATGAGAGGTTCTTTTGTCTTCTATAAATATAGGGGTTGCTGCTTATAATGATAAGTGGTGAAAAAAAATCCCAGGCACCCTGGGACCCTAAATAATGGGACCAATTTTCCTTTACACTTAACTAGCAGGTTGAGAATCTGTCTCTTCTCAACTCCCCACCTGCACTTTTTACGCTACTTAATTTGCCAACAATAGGGTTCTTGAGCTACTCCAAAGATTGCTGGAATTCCCATGAGCCTTTGGTGATGAGGTGCCACCTGCTGAATGGCAGAAAGGTGTCAGCGCCTATTGTACTTGGGATTGGCTTTGACAGGGGAATAGGAGGTGTTCCCCTCACCATGCCTGCTTCTCTTACTTCCACTGTGAATTCGTGAGCTTTTAGCCCCTTCTAATGGCAGTCGGGGAAGCTCTGATGTATGTCTTCCAATGGGACCTAATTCAAAGTGGAAATCTGCAGTTTAAGAATCTCCTTGGAAATATCCATCAATGGGTAAATGGATAAGCAAATCATAGGCTTTTCCTACAGCGGAATAGTATTCAGCCATGAAAAGGAATGCGGTACTAATGCCTGCTGCAACAGGGATGTGCCTTGAAAATATCACGCTAAGTGAAGGCAGCCAGACACAGAAGGGCCTATGTTATCAGGCTCTATTTACATGTAACATCCAGAATAAGTAAACCATAAAGACAGATGCAGGTTGGAAGTTTCCGGGCCAGAGGGGAGTGGCTATGGGGTACAAGTACTTCGTGGGTAAGGCGTTTCCTTTGGGGGTGATGAAAATGTTTGGGCACCGGGTAGAGGTGGTGGTTGCACAACATGGTGTGCTAGAAGCTGCTGAATTGTTCACCTCAAGAGGGTTCCTTTTATGTTTTATGGATTTCACCTCAATTTAAAAAAGAAAAAAATGAATGAATGAGTGAATCTCCCTGGGTAGTGCCGCTTTGTTAGAATGCTGAGTCCAGGCTGGGTCTTGGTGCGAGTGCCCCTGTGCCCACTGGGGTAGAGAAGTCACTTCATGCTGTGGTGGCTCTTGTGCCTTTTCTGTCTAGAATCTTGTCGGGTGGGGTGACTGACATGGAGTGTGGAGGCTTCGGATCCAATCCAAGGTGATTCAGTCACCATTTCCCAGACCCAACACCCGGAGCAAGTCACTTTTCTAGGGTCCCAGTTTGCACATCTTTACGTTGATGTAGCCCCGCTGACCTCCTACGACAAGCCTGAGACTTGTCCTCTATTTCCCAAAAGGCACAATGGGTGTTCTCAAAGGAACACAGGCTGCCTGCAGGTAGTAAAAGATGAACATTCCTTGACTTGAAAGATCAAGTGGGTTTTTTTGTTGTTTCTTGGTATTTGGGTTTTGTCTGTAGTATCTTCATCTGGTTTTGGTGTCAGGGTAATACTGCCCTCATCAAATGAATTAGAAAGTGTTCCCTCCTCTTTATTGTCTGGAAGGGATTGTGGAGAATTGGTGCTAATTCTCTGGGAAGCGTTTGATAACATTCTCCAGTGAAACCACATGGCCCAGGAGATTGTGGGGGGAGGGAGAGGAGAAGGGGTTTAATTATGAATTCAAGTCATTTAATACTTGTAGCTATTTCATCTTGGGTGGGTTTTGGAAGTTTATGGTTTTCAAGGAATTGGCCCATTTCATTCATCATGCAATTTATGTGTGTAGTGCTAAAAACAAAAATGAAGTATTGACTTTTACGGTGACTTACAGTTTGTAGCGTAGAACCCATACCCAGAAACCTTCAGTCATAGGAATAAAACATAAATCTCTCGCCCCACACGTAGCACTGGGTCAAACTCATTACATGGACCATCTCCATAGTCCTCCAGATAAACCTACGAGCCACACACAGTGATTCCCATTCCATCTAGAAGGACGCAGAGGCCCTCCCCAAGGCTCCCAACCCTGGTAAGTGGCAGAGAAGGAGTCAGACCCAGAAGCCGAAAGGCCACTCTAAGCCCCTCTGTCGCCTGAGCTGACCACAGCCAACTACAGGTTCCCAAGTTCTATGGCCAACCTTAAGCCTTCAGTCCAACCCTGGTTTCTTCCTGAACCAGTTATCACACCACTAGGAGTGGGGCAGGGTCTGCCGGCCACACTTGGGTCTTAAACATATTCTTTTCTTACTTTTTAAAATTACTTGCCAGCATTTGAAATTAGAAGATGTCACATCAAAATTCAGATTTCTGGCTTCTTCTGAAAATTCAGAATATCTGGCTATCTCACAATACCAAATGGCACCACTTGGCTGAGCTGCTCAGCAGTTGACCCCTTTAAATGGCACAGATGTTCTCTAGTTTGCCACAGTCCCCCCCACCCCTCACTCCTCATCAAGTCACTGTCATCTCCCTAACACTAAGGTCAAAGAGCAGTTGTCATTACTAACTCACCTGCCTATTGGACAGGATGACACAGTGCTGTGAAGGCAGGCTGCATAATCTATTTGGGATGTAAATTCCAAAATAGACCTCTTCATGCTCCCTGCTTGAAACTGTTCCGATATACTTTTAATCAAATTCAACCTCTTCCGTACGGTCCAGAATCCCCTAAATTACCTGATTTGCTTGCCTGGAAAATCTGTCTCTCCCACTTACTTGTTACACTCCCTCTTCTCTGGCCCTCTTTCTGCTTTCTAAACACAAGTGGCCCACCACTTGTTTCATTTAAATAAAGTTTTATTGTGACACAGCCACACCCATTTAGTTACATATTTTCTATAGCTGTTTTTAGGCTACATAGCAGAGTTGAGTAGTTGCCATAGAAACAATATGGGCAGCTGGGTGCCTGTAGCTCAGCAGCTAGGGCACCAGCCACATACACCCAGGCTGGCAGGTTCAAACCCAGCCCAGGCCTTCCAAACAACAATGACAATTACAACCAAAAAATAGCCACGCATTGTGGCGGATGCCTATAGTCCCAGCTACTTGGGAAGCTGAGGCAAGAGAATCACTTAAGCCCAAGAGTCTGAGATTGCCATGAGCTGTGACGCCACAGCACTCTACTGAGGACAACATAGTGAGACTTTGTATCAAATATATGTGTGTGTGTGTGTGTGTGTGACACAAAGCCTAAAATATTTGCTGTCTAGTCCTTTACAGGGAAAGTTCACCACCTCTGGTCTAGAGCCTGGGCTCCTGAGCCAGACTGCTCATGTTCAAAGCAAGCTCCACTCCTGAAACATGTAACTTCAGATAAGTCACTTTTCCTCTCTGTGCCTCAGTTTCACCTCTGTAGCATGGGTGCAATAGGAATAATGCTTACCTTGTAGGGTCACTGGGGGCAGGATTACATGAGTTATCACATTTCAAGTGTGTACCAGCTACATTGAAAGCAGCTTTCATAAAATAAATGAATGGCCATGTCTTTTAAAGAACTGCGTCTTTAGAACCGTGCTGCTGGTTCTAAAGCAACATGTATAAGATGTCCTGTCCAAGGATGGTGTGCTGACATGTGAATACTACTGTTAATAAGTAGAAGATGCACCATGTTGAAGAGGACATCATCAGTGCTGACAGAAGTAGTGACATTTGCTGAGTGTGGAGCCCTGCTCTAAGTCGTTGGCATGAACTTCTATAAACTCACCAGTCTCCTGTGTTATCAAATGCTCCTCAGTCCTGGACAGTGACTCACGGTAGGGTCATTATCTTATCCAGATTCGTTTACTTTTAAACGAATGCAACCCCTGAATTCCAGCAAATGAAGACGGTTGGTCACCCTACTCAATGCTCACAGCTCCATTTATCTGTTATTTTTTGCCTTTAAATTTTTTTTACCCTAGTATAATTCTTTAAAAGCTGCTAGACATCTCCAGCCAAAAGAACATTCTTCAAAGGATAAAAAAAAGAAAAATCTAAGATGCTGAATAGTTGCATAAAACCCCCAGAGAGGAACCAGTTTAGACATCTTTGTTTGTTCTCTTGACTTTGACCATGATTTCATCATTTGTTGTTAGCTTGACTCTCGTGACTCAGCGATGACAGCATTTATCCTACAATCTTTCGGTGAAGTTCTTGTTAGTACAAATAGACCCATATGCTGAGCTAAGATGATCTTTTCTATATTCTAGTGTTTTCCTATGAAATTGTCAAAGAAGCCAAGTTTTTTTAAACTTTACTGTTTAAACACGTGAATAACTTGTTTTTTCTTTACGACCATCATTTTCTTGTCTTCCTCTAAAAAACATTTTTTTAAACAAGCTGATCTGCCCTCCAAGAGTTTCCAAGTAATTAAACCCAATTAAAACCATAAAATTCTTTCTTTTAATGACAACTTTATTATTAAAAGCTAACCGCAAGGAGGAGATTTAACTGGCAAAGCTCTCCATTGTGTGTTAATCCACCCCTAACCTTTGGCTGACACTTCTAACAGATAAACCCCATAGAATAGGGAAGCTGGTTTAATGAATAGCTTTAATTAATACTTTTCTTCCTTGTGGCAGAGTAATTATTTGTTCAGCTTGTAAACAGCTACTTGGCTGGTGATTTTGGAAAGGCCCAGTTATCTTGGATGGTGTGATGGCTTTGATTGGTTTTGTGTGTTTGTGTGTTTTTTTTCTTTTAAAGAGAAAGGGGCGGTGCAGGAGCGCTTCCCAGAATAGGCACAGAAGCACACCGTCCTGAAGTTTGGAACAGGGTAATTGACACAGAAGAAAAGCCAGGCAGGGGCAGGCAGCAAGCTGCCCATAATTGTGACACGTCTCCCGAGTGGGCAGGTCCGCCGCTTGCCGAAAAAGTCTGCAAGCCCAGACAGCGTCCCTACTGAGACACGAGCCTGACTCACGGGCATTCTGGGACCTGAGAGGCGAGGAAAGGACCTGGAATCACAAGGTACCAAGACAGGCGCCTCCCTGACCTTCCCTTCAAGTGGCACCTGAGAAGGGGACAGCCAAATACAAATGCTGGATGTGGCCAGTGAAGCCCCAGAGAGCGATTACGTGAATAAGATTGACTGGACTGGGGGCAGTCGCTCACACCTATGATTCTGCCACTTTGGGAGGCTGAGGTGGGAGGATCACTTGAGGTTAGGAGTTTGAGACCAGCCTGGGCAACACAGCAAGACCCTGTCTCTACAAAAAACCAAAATAAATAAAAAACCCACCCATCCATCCACCTCAAGTGTTTGCTCCTCTCACTGTTGCCTCCTCATGGAGGTAAGTAGAGTGGGTTGCCACCTTGCACAGGTGAGAGAATGGGCACCATGAGGTTCAGTGACCTGCCCGAGTCACACACCTAGCGAAGGCAGAGCCTGGATTTGCAGCCACGTGTCTGGCTGCAGGGGTTGTTCTCAGCTACTGAGCCACATAGGTCCCTGGAGACAGCAGCACCTCCCACTCAGCAGGGGAGAGATACAGATTTCTTTTTTTAATTTAGCTCATTTCTCAGTTAGGAAGCTAGTTTCATTAAAAAGGTGGACTACTCTATAATTCCACAGTTAATTTATTAACATTAAAGACCAAGCTTTCTCGTTATTTTAAAATCATTTAGAGCAGTGGTTCTTAACTAGGGGTGATTTTGCCCCTTGGAGGACACGTGTCGAAGTCTGGAGACATTCATGACTGTCACAGCTGGGCAGGGGTACTACTGACACCTAGCGAGTAGCAGACAAGGACAAGGATAAACACCCCACATGCACAGAACAGTCCCACAACGAAGAATTATTTGGCTCAAAATGTCATCAGTACGGAGGTTGAAACCCTGGTTTGTAGAATGCTCAGATTTTTAATTCTAGAGGCATTTTGTTAAAAAGCAAAAGCAATATTGATGCACCCATCAGTCACCCTAAAAACATTGCCCTGAATCTCTTCCTTAGAAAAAAATTTAACTGGCTCGGTGCCTGTGGCTCAACGGGCTAAGGCGCCAGCCACGTACACCTGAGCTGGCGGGTTCGAATCCAGCCCAGGCCCGCCAAACAACAATGACGGCTGCAACCAAAACATGGCCGGGTGTTGTGGCGGGCACCTATAGTCCCAGCTACTTGGGAGGCGGAGGCAGGAGACTCGCTTGAGCCCAGGAATTGGAGGTTGCTGTGAGCTGTGATGCCACAGCACTCTATCCAGGGTGACAGCTTGAGGCTCTGTCTCAAAAA
>CAUYRH010091801.1:0-11050 GCA_963574655.1 Perodicticus potto | reverse complement strand
AAAATCTGAAGATCACTTAGGGTAATAAGGACATTTTAGCAATGTAAATTCATCCCAGTCATGAGCATGGTATCTTGTTCCATTTGTTCATGTCTTCTGCTATTTATTTTCTCAGGGTTTCCAAGTTCTCTCTGTAGAGATGCTTTATGTCCTCTGTTAGATATATTACCAAGTATTTAATTTTCTTTGAGGCAACTGTGAAGGGTATTGTGCCTTTGATTTGCCTCTCAGTTTGACTGTTATTGTGGTACGCAAAGCTGATTTCTGGATATTGATTTTAAATTCTGAGATATTGATGTATTTCCCTTTTACTTTCAGGAGCCTTGTGGTTAAGTCCCTAGATTTTCTAAGTATAAGATCATATCATCAGTAAAGAACCAGAGTTTGACTTCCTCTGTCACCATTTGAATACCCTCGATATACTTCTCTTGCCCAATTGCCTTGGCTAGGCACTATGTTAAATAGTAGTAGCATCCTTCTCTGGTTCCATTTCTAACTGAACATGCTTTCAGTTTTATTCCATTCATTATGACATTGACTGTGGGTATGTTATAAATTGCTGCTATCCGTTTACAAAATGTCTCATCTTTGCCTGTTTTCTGAAGTGTGCTTGTTAGAAAAGAATGCTGAATTTTTGTCTAATGCATTTTCTGAATCTATTGAGTTGATCTTATGGTCTTTATTTTTGCTTCTATTTATGTGGTGAATTACATTTTTTGGATTTGCATATGTTGAACCAAACTTTCATCCCTGGGATTAAGCCCACCTGATCATCATGTATAATTTTTTTTAATGTGTAGCTCTATTCTGTTTGCTAGTATATTTTGAATATCCTTGTGTTGCTACCCATTAATGACATTTGCCTTTAGTTTTCCTTTTGTTGTTGTTGTTGGATCCTTTCTGATTTTGGTATCATGGTGATATTTCCATCATATAAGGAGCTGGGCAGAGCATCATTCTGCTCAATGTTTTGGCAATGTAGGCACAACCTCCACTTTTGAAGTTTAGTAGAATTCTCATGGAAAGCCATCTAGTCCAGAACTTTTCTTGGTTGAAATAACTTTTTACTGTTCTTGCAACTGTGGTGATTGATATTGGTCTGTTTAAAATTTTGAATTCTTTCTGGTCGAGTTTAGGGAGGTGGTGTGATTCTAGGTATTGGTCAATAACATATACATTGTCAAATTTCTGGGCATAGATATTTTTGTAATAATCAAAAATGATTGCTCAGTTGTATCTCTGTGGTATCTGTTACTATTTCTCATTTTTCATTTTGGATTGAAGTTATCAGAACTCTCTTATTTTTCTGTTTCTTCTCAATTTGGTGATGAGTTTATTGACTTTATTAGTCTTTTCAAAGAAACAACTTTTTGTTTCTCTGATCTGAATGGTTATATTCTCAATTTCATTTAATTCTAATTTTAGTTATTTCTTTTCTTCTGCTAGGTTTTGGGTTGGATTGTTCTTCTTTTACAGTTCCTTGAGATGATTCATCATGTTGTTGATTTGCACTTCTTTCTGTTTTTTGGATGTGTGCATTTAATGTGATAAACGTTCCCCTTAGGACTGGGGAACTTTGCAGTATCCCACAGGTTTTAATAGCTTGTGGTTTTATTTTCTTTTTGCTCAAGAAATCTAATGATTTCCTTTTTTATCTCCTCCTTGGCCTAGGTGTCATTCACAATGAGGTTGTTTAGATTCTAGGACTTTATGTGGAAATAAAGATATTTGCTTTAGTTCCCTACTTTTATTCTATAGTGGTCCAAAAAGATGCAAGCTGTAATTTCAATTCTTTCAAATTTGTAGCAATTTGACTTATGCCCTAAGATATGATCAAATTTGGGGGATGATCCATAGGCTAACAAAAAGAATGTCTACTCAGTTTTATTGGGGTGAAGTGTTCTGTGTATGTTTGTTAAGCCCATTTGTTCTAAAGTCTTATTTAAGTCTATTGCTTATTTGTTTAGCTTCTGCTTGGAAGATATGTTCAATTTTGTTAATAGGGTGTTGGAGTTCTCAGTTAGCATGGTGCTGTGGGATATCATATTGTTCAGATAGATTAGGGTTTGTTTTATATATCTGGGAGCATTTAAGTTAAGTACATAGATAGTTAGAATTGGAATGTCTTGTTGTACTGTTCCCTTTACTAATATATAGGGTTTATTTTTCTTTCTTGGTTTGAAGCCAAAGGAATCTGAAAATGAGATGGCAACTCCTGTTTGTTCTTATTTCCACTTACATGAAATATGGTTTTCCAACCCTTCATCCTCAGTCTGGTTTTGTCCATGGTTAGATGTGTTTCCTGAAGACATTATATATTTGGTTTGTGTATTTTTGTCTAGTCAAGAAACCTGTGTCTCTTCAGTGGGCAATTCAAGCCATTCACATTTACTGAGAAAATTGATAAGTATGGTAGTGTTCTCTTCGTGTTTTTTGAAGGTCTGTTACTTACTTTTGTCATTTGCTCAATTTTGTAATGTAGGCTTTGTCCTTTACATTCTGGGGGTCATTATCTTGATGATGGTCCATTGTGATAGTCACATTAAGAATGGGTCTGTGTACTTCCTGCAGAACTGATCTTGTAGTGGTGAAGTTTTTCTATGTGTGCTTATCAGTAAAAGATGTGATTTTTCCATTGAATATTGAACAATTTAACAGGATACAGAATACTGGACTTAATTGTTTTGGTTAGGTTTTAATTTTTTTTCTTTGTTTCTTTTAGGCAGACTCTTACTGTTTCCCTGGGTAGAGTGCCATGGTATCATCATAGCTCATGGCAACCTCAAACTCTTGGGCTCAATTGATCCTATTGCCTCAGCCTCATGAAGAGCTGGCACTATAGGTGCCTACCATGGTACCCAGCTAATTTTTCTATTTTTAATAGAGACAGGGTGTTCTCACCCTGAGGCTCAATTGATCCTATTGCCTCAGCCTCTTGAAGAGCGGGGACTATAGGTGCCTACCATGGTGCCCAGCTAATTTTTCTATTTTTAATAGAGACAGGGTGTTCTCAAGCTGGTCTCAAACTCCTGAGCTCAAGCAATCCACAAGCCTTGGCCTCCCAGAGTGCTACAATTATAGCCATGAGTCACTGTCCCTGGCTGGTTGAGGATATTAAAGGCAGATGACCACTCTTTTCTGCTTAAAAAGATTCTGCTAAAATGTCTACCATCACCATGATGTTTTCCCCCTTGCCAGTAACAAGGTGCTTATGCCTGGCTGTTTGCAGAACTTTCTCTTTCATTTTGATTTGGCCTAGTTAATGACAATGTATATGTCTATGAAATGCTTTCTTTCAATTGAGTCAACTAGGATTCTGAAGCTATTAAAATCTGAATTTCTGTGTCTCTCATAATGTTGGGGAAATTCTCCACCCTGATATCCTGAAGTAGAGATTCCATACTTTTAGGACTCTAATCTTCTCTTTCAGGAATCCATACGATTTATAAATCCATGCATCTAATGTAGAGAAATATATTTCTTAGTGATAGTTCTGCCTTTACTGTCTTCTTTCTGCCTCTTTGAATGCTTGGGTTAGTGAAAAAGTCTTATCTTTGATTTCTGAGATTTTTTCTTCTCCATGTTCTACTCTATTACTGAGACTCTCTACTGTGTTTTGAAATTTCTTGAATGCCTCCTTTAATTCCTTAAGCTTTTATATAGTCTTCCTAATATATCCAGATCCTTGATGACTTTGTCTTTAATTACACTGATTTCTTGAGGCGGTTTTTGGACTTCTTTTTGGATTTCTTTTTCCATTTTCTCTTCAATACTGTTCATCTTATTTTGCATCCATATTCTGAATAGTGATTCCTACATTTCAACCATTTCTCTATGGATGTCATTTTCAGTTGCATCTCTCTTGTAATCTCCTGCAAGAGTTAATCTGCTCTGGTTTTTCATTTGCCTTTGTTCTTCTGCTGATTCTTTCCCGTGTGTGTTTTCAATTTATTTATATATTTATTATAATTTTTAAAGTGGAACATTAAGTTGTCCCTACATATATATATATTTTTTATCACTGGAGATTCATTGAGGGTACAAGAAACCAGGTTACAGTGATTGCATTTGTTAGGTAAAGTCCCTCTTAAAATTGTGCCTTGCTCCCAAAAGGTGTGTCATACACTGAGACCCCAACCCCTTCGCTCTCTCTGCTCATCCTTTTCCCTACCCCTCTCCCACCTTCGCTCTCGCTCTGCTCTTTCTTTCTCCTACCCACTCCCACCTTCTTTCTCTCTCTGCTCTCCCCTTTCCCCACCCCCACAGTGTCATTAATTGTCATTAATTGTCCTCATATCAAAATTGAATATATAGGATTCATGCTTCTCCATTCCTGTGATGCTTCACTAAGAATAATGTGTTCTACTTCCATCCAGGTTAATTCAAAGGCTGTAAAATCTGCATTTTTTTAAATGGCTGAATAGTATTCCATGGTATATATATACCACAGCTTATTAATCCATTTCTGGGTTAGTGGGCATTTAAGCTGTTTCCACATTTTGGCAATTGTAAGTTAAGCTGCTATAAACAGTCTAGTACAAGTGTCCTTATGATAAAAGAATTTTTTTTCCTTCTATGTAGATGCGGGGGATGCCCCGTAATGGGATTGCAGGATCAAATGGAAGTTCTAGCTTGAGTTTTTAGAAGGTTCTCCATACTTCCTTCCAAAAAGGTTGTATTAGTTTGCAGTGCTACTAACAGGGTAAAAGTGTTCGTTTCTTTCCACATCCACACTAACATCTGCAGTATTGAGATTTTGTGATGTGGGCCATTCTTGCTGGGGTTAGATGATTATCTCAGGATGGTTTTGATTTGCATTTCTCTAATAATTAGAGATGATGATCATTTCTTCATATGTTTGCTAGCCATTCATCTGTCTTCTTTACAGAAGATTCTGTTCATCTCTCTTCCCTGTTGACTTTTTTTCATGTGGATGAATTTGAGTTCTCTATAGATCCTAATTATCAAACTTTTGTCTGATTCAAAATATGCAAATATACTTTCCCATTGTGTAGGTTATCTATTTGCTTTGCTTCTTGTCTCCTTAGCTGTACAGAGGCTTTTCAGTTTAATTAAGTCCCATTTGTTTATTTTTGTTGTTGCAATTGCCATGGCAGTCTTCTTCATAAAGTCTTTTCTCAGGTCAACATCTTCTAGTGTTTTTCCTGTGCTTTCTTTGAGGATTTTTATCGTTTAATGCCTTAAATTTCAGTCCTTTACCCATCTTGAATCAATTTTTGTGAGTGGAGAAAAGTGTGGGTCCAGTTTCAGTCTTTTCCATGTGGATATCCAGTTCTCCCAGCACCATTTATTGAATATGATGTCTTTCCCCCAGTATATTGTTATCGAGAGAGATATTCTCCTTGGTATCCCTTAAGCAGCACCCAATAAACTGTTGGGACCTATAAGGCAGAGCCTAGGTTGACTGATTGTATCACCTATCTACGAGCAATAGTGGTTTTTCAACTGGCTCTGGGGACTTTTGGATGTCAAATCAGATGGGCTAGTATTGACACTGGCCTCCCTGAAGTGCAGATATGTTCATGGCCCTTTTAGAGTTTGCCTATGGAAACCAGCAGGATAAAATCAGATCCAAAGACCCCAGGATATGGATCTCATCACTTCTCTTCACCATTGACTATTCAAATGAACTCCTGCTTAAACCTGTGGCTCTCCCCACACACAGCCTCCATATCTCACTTTTGGGGCTGCAACATGTGAGGGTTCATAATGCTTGGCTTTGCTGTCTCTAATGTGGGTGGAGGATGGCTAGGACAGGAACTCCAAATAATACTACTAAGCTGAGGGCATCTTCCTGATATGGAGCTGAACTATTCCATCCAGAATGTCAGCCCTGCCCACCAACAAATTCCAAAGCCTGAGATTTCACCAAACCCCACCTCACAATAAATTCAAAATGCTGTAGCCTTTACATGTACTTCAGGTAGGGGAATCTGCCACATGATATATGCTTCCCTGTATTTCTGAAACCACAGTTGTCTAAGGCCAGGCCTGCCCCTCTTCAAGTCAGAAAGCATGATGCTCTGGCCTGAATATTCAGGAGTCAAGCACAAGGCACAGATGACAGACCTAGCCTCATCACAGGATAAGGAAGGTTCTCCCCAGCAGGAAACAGGCTCAGCCAAAACCCTGCCTCACTATGTCAGTATAGTTGAGCCACAGATTCCTCCTGTAGTAGGAAGCAGAGAACTCTCATTTCACCAGTCCACACAATGCAGAGGTCTGTCAGAGTAACCACCAGGTATCTTTAGAGAGAAGGGCCTGTCTTCCTTTCCCCCCTAGGCTGAGTATGGATCATGCTAGTTGCCAGTGACAGATAGCATGGCTTCTGTAACCCCTGCTTCTGAAGATGCTATGGGGGCTGCGTAGGCTCTTTTGCCTTTCTGGACCCCAAGGGCAAAGCAGCCCCTCCAGGCTGTCTAAGCCAGTCTAGGGTTCTGGTTCTCTAACTTGCTTATACAAGGAAGCAGGCCTCTGCATGGGGCAGTCTTTCAGGCAACCAAAGGAAGAGGGAGATGGACTGTGACTACAAGGTGGATGGAACGAAAATTGTTCACTATTCTGCCAGGCAAAAGGAGGACCTAGAGGTGAGAGATTCTGTGTTTTGCTGCTCATGGAGAGCCTCCCAAGTGGGACAGGGCTGCTCTTACCCTTCCTTTCTCTTTGGGGCTCCTTTGGGTCTGATCCACTCTGTAACTGTCCTCAGTTATCTCCCTTCCACAATTCTCATTTCTCATTTTATCCATGATGTTTATCTCAGTGGAGTTGCTGAGCATCTTAATTTCTTCTCTTGTGATCTACCCCTCAATTTCAGCTATTCTGAATTCACTTCAGTACGATTTTCCTCCTTCTGGACAGGAACTTCTGACAAAAGCTGCCTCTAGGTCAGCCATCTTTTCTCCACCCACAACGACTTTTTCTGAGTTGTACATCTGAATATTTTATCTAAAAAATGGCCTTAAAGTCCCATCAAATGAAAACAGTTTAATTTTAAAAGGAAAAAATCACTTGAATGCCTCAGAATCCTTTAGGGATTCCATCCAGCCTTTCTTTCTTTAACTGGGCATTTTATTACCTAGCTCCATCCACTTGCCACCAATGGCCAGTCAATTTCTTCCTCCTATCTGTGATCCTTCTTTTAACTGGGAAATATTTCACCTTTTTAAATTTTATATTACTATGAGGGCACAAATGATTAGGTTACATTATTTGTATTTGTAGAGTAAAATTCAAGTTTTCTTGAGCCCTTCACCCAGGGGATGTGCTGTTACATCGTGCCCATTACATGAGAGCTCTTTAATCTTTCTCCCTCTGCCCTCTTCCCTTTCCCTCACACCCCCACCCTTGAATTTAATTGTATTTTTTCTCATGTGGGCATATTGTTCTTTATCTATTGGTTTCATATTAGTATTGCACACATTGGATACATGCTGTTCCACTCTTGTAATACTTTACTAAAAAGACTGTTTTTCAACTAATATTTCTCCTTTTAATAGTAAAATATTTCACCTTGAGTTATTGTGGCTCTTTTCCCTTTTTAGCCTCTGTTTGAAATATTTCTTCTCATGTTCTCTTCCATTCCCATCTGAATCTCTTTCCATTTTCACTACCTGTATGTCTTATACTATTTTCTTCTACTGTTTCTAATTCTCTATATTCAATGCACTACACTTCTACTTAGGTAAGATTCCTGTGTTTGCTCTGATTTTACCATTTGCAAGACCAGTATCCAGGAACTATTTCCACATAGTCATGATTGCCTTTGCCATAGTTATGATTCCACATACTCATGACTGATAAGAGATTGCCATCAATTCAAACATGTTATCAACAACTGCAGTACTTTGACTAGGAGCGTAATCTGAACCACTGGGACCCTTAGGGATAAGAAAAGAAGAATATATTTGCTACTCCATTTACCTTTTTTTTTCAAAACATGAACCAACTCTTTGTAGAAACTGCATAACACAAGCAATAGGTATTGCTTTAAAACAATTCTTTACAATATGGTACACAATTCAAAGTAAGTTACTGAACTTAACAATTTATATTCTCAGTCACTGCATAATTATTGAAAAATATCACATTGAATGTGTAAACTTCCAGTGAATTCTATTCAGTTTTATCATGGTTCTGGTGCAGCTAGTTAATGTAGCACACAAATTTAAAGCAGATTGCTCTCTCCTTTGATATCTTTTGGATAAAATATTGTTGTTTCAGGAGGCTTTACTTTTCTTCCCATTACCTTTCTTAATACTTTTTTGATATCATTAGATAATTTGTACATGGAAGACTTTTTTTTTTTTTTTTCCTGGCAAAGGTAACACAGTGTTATCCCACATTCTACACATATCTGAAAGATGGCTATAAAACATCTTTGTTATTACTGGGAACCATGCCACAACATGTAAAAATGTCCCTCATTTTCATAATTTCAACTCCCAGAGAGTAAATCTGGTTCTCCCTTACCTCTACTTTCTCTTTTGCTTTTACTCCCTAATCTAAATGTTCTGCCAATGTCCATCAAAAGTTTATCTAATGCCACTGTTCCTTCTAAATAAAGCAGAGAGCTCTATTTCAGATGTTTTTTTGGTCTACACAAAATTCCAATAATTTTGTCTTTCTGCCTTAAATCATTGCAGAGTTAATATGCCTCAGTCTCCTCTAGACCTAGTAACTAGATGACTACATTCACCTTGAAATCATTCCCAAGATGTCAATCATTTAAACTTTTGGTAAATATGAGATCATTTGCTCTAATGCCTGAGGTACCAAAGAGTCTTTGCTTCATTGGTACACCATTCCTTCTTATCCTTTCTTCCTTTTTTGGTCAGGAAAGAAGTGAAAGTATCACCAGGTTTTTCTTTCACCTATACTTTACCTTCATATTTACATATTATTTTCATGGTTTTCTTCCTTTTACCCCAATTTACCTCCTTTAGCAACTGGCCACAACTTTACCTTTCATTGTCTTCCATTTGATTAAAAATATATCACAATGAGAAAATTATTCCCGAGAAGGTCTACCCTCATCGCACCCTCCTCTTCCCTTCCCTTTTCCTTGTCTCCAACAGATCCTATCCTTGAACTTGCATCTATAAATAGTCATCTAGTTTATCTAGGCCAGGCATTTATTCCATTTAAGACTCTGTTCTCCTTCTATGTGCTACAAGTACTTGAGATACATACAACCTTCTTAACAATATCCATTATCTAGGAATTGGCCTGAGAATACTTACATTTAATCAGTCTTTTATTCATATAAATAAAATCATCTAAGATATGGCTCAGAGTGACCATTATGATGCATGTGAAGTTTATGTTTCAGGATCAATTCTTTTTGGAAAACCTTCTTACCATTTGCTTTACTAAGCAAACCTTTTAATTTAATTTTTTTTTCTTTTTTTGCTTTTCAATTTGGTTTTCTTTTTTTTTTAATCTATAAACACAGACATGTGTTTATTTGGTTTCCACTTTTTGTCTTCACAAAATTAAAAAGGTTTAAACTTTAAGAATAATAACAATGTTTAAGATAAGGACTAGAAACAAAAACCTCGTAAAGAATGAACGAAGATAAATACATTCAGGAAAGAAATCAGACGATTGCTGCAATGAAATATTGAGCAATAATAATAATAATAATGTAAAAAAAGTAACATTCACATTTTCAGAAAAGAGTATGTCTATCATAGAATGGTTTGAGTCTGAGGTTCAGTATGGAGTCATCAGTTAACTTTTTCTTTTTATTTTCCCGAAGTCTCAAAAAATAGACTACTAATATTTATAAATAAAAATAGAAGCTAATTTCAAAAAAAAGATCATGCCAAATCTTATTAGAAATCAAATTCCAAATCATTCTACTTCATCTGGATATACCTGATATTTAAATTGGAAAAAATGTATTATTATAAAGGGAAATTACAAACATATTGCACTCATAAATGAGGATGTAGTATCCTAAATAAGATACTAACAAGTTGAATTAAAAATTATTGTTCAAATAATGTACTTTGGTTAAAATTAAATCTAATTTATGTGAGAATTAGTCACTATTTTCCTTTCTTTGTTTTCTTTTCCTTTCCCTCACCCCCTCCCTCCTTCTCTCTCTGTCTGCTCTCCCCTTTCCCCACCCTCCACTGTGTTATTTATTTTTTAATAACTTTATATTTAGAGAAAAGTTGCAAAAAATTCCCATCCACTCCCCACTCAGTTTCCCTTGTTGTTAGCATCTTACATAACCATGGGCCACTTATCACAACTAAGAAATAATTTTGGTGCATTACTGTTAACCAAATTCAAAAGTTTTTTCAGATTTCACTAGTTTTTCATTAATGCTATTGTTCTGTTTGAGGACCCCACATTGCCTTAAATAAACATTTTGTTTTCATTGGCCTGTAACAGTTTCTCCGTCTTTGTTTTTATCTGTGACCTTCACAGTTTATAGGAGTATTTGTCTGGTATTTTGTAGTACGTCTATTAATATTGGATATTTCTGATGATTTTCTCATGGTTAAACTGAAGTTATGAGTTTGGGGGAGTGAGATTACAGAGATGAAGTGCCATTTTCATCCCATTGTTTAAGGCATACATGTGATCAACATGTCTTGTCAATGATGATGTTACCTTTGATCACCTGAAGTGTGCTAGCCTTCTCTCCTTTAAAATTATATTCCGCCCTTTTTCATTACACTATTCTTGTTAGCCAGTCACTAAGACAAGTCCTCACTTAAAGGGATGGAACTAAGTTCCACCTCCTGGAAGAGAAGGTAACTATATATATCATGGAAAGGTGATTTATTTATACTTCTTTATTTATACATTCATGAATTTATCTATTTATTCAATAATTTATGCATATCATTTGGATTCATTTGATTTTCATATCATTTGTATTTTCACTTTATATATAGGATCATGATATAATGCTGTGTCATTTATTTTGTTGAACAAATTGTTCTGGCTTTGGCTACTCATT
Organism: Perodicticus potto; assembly: GCA_963574655.1. Classification (NCBI taxonomy): domain Eukaryota; kingdom Metazoa; phylum Chordata; class Mammalia; order Primates; family Lorisidae; genus Perodicticus; species Perodicticus potto. The sequence goes on along the minus strand of CAUYRH010091801.1, from coordinate 54 downwards.
ATCTTCTCAGTTGGCTCTTATGTCTCATCAATGTACCCTCATCATTTTGTTTTT
>CAUYRH010091800.1:0-17072 GCA_963574655.1 Perodicticus potto | reverse complement strand
ATAGTACTGAGTACATGGGATATTTTTTCTTCCATTCTTGAGATACTTTACTAAGTAGGATATGCTCCAGTTCCATCCATGTAAATGTAAAAGAGATAAAGTCTCCATCTTTCTTTAAAGCTGCATAATATTCCATGGTATACATATACCACTATTTATTAATCTATTCATGGGTCAATGGGCACTTGGGCTTCTTTCATGACTTGGCTATTGTGAATTGAGCTACAATGAACAATCTGGTGCAAATATCTCTGTTATATGGTGAATTTTTGTCTTTTGAATATACATCTAATAGAGGAATTGCAGGATCAAACAGCAGATCTACTTTTAGATCCCTGAGTATTCTCCATACTTCTTTCCAAAAGGGACATATTAGCTTGCACTCCCACCAACAGTGCAGAAGTGTTCCTTTTTCTCCACATTCACGCCAACATCTGTAGTTTTGGGATTTTGTTATGTGAGCCACTCTTACAGGAGTTAGATAATATCTCAAAGTGGTTTTTATTTGCATTTCTCAGATGATTAAAGATGATGAGCATTTTTTCCTGTGTCTGTAGACCATGCACCTATCTTCTTCAGAGAAACTTCTGTTCAAGTTCCTTGTCCACAATGAAATGGGATCACTTGTTCTTTTCATATTAATAAGTTTGAGTTCTCTGTGAATTCTGGTTATCAAACCTTTGCCAGAAGCATAACCTGCAAATATCCTCTCCCATTCTGAGGGCTGTCTGCTTGCTTTACCTACTGTGTTCTTGACTGTGCAGACCATGCTAACGGCCAGGAAGAATCAACATTATTAAAATGCCCATATTACCCAAAGAAATTTACAAATTTAATGCAATCTGTATCAAAGCACCACCGTCATACTTTAAAGATCTGGAAAAAACAGTACTTCTTTTTATATGGAACCAGAGAAAAACCTCGAATAGCCAAGACCTTACTCAGAAATAAAAACAAATCAGGAGGAATCATGCTACCAGACTTCAAACTATACTATAAATCTATAGTGATCAAAACAGCATGGCATTGGCACAAAAATAGAGAGGTAGATGTATAGAACAGAATTGAGAACCAAGAGATGAACCAGACACTTATTGACATTTGATCTTAGATAAGCCCATCAAAAATATAATTTTGGGGAAAGATTCTCTATTTAACAAATGGTGCTGGGAAAATTGGCTGGTGACTTTCAAAGACTGAAAGTGGACCCACACCTTTCACCATTATCAAAAATTTACTCTCACTGAATAAAAGATTTAAACTTAAGACATGAAACTGTAAAGATTCTTAGAGAAAATGCAGGAGAAACATTTGAAGAAATTGGCCTGAGAGAATACTTTATGGGGAGGACCTCTCAGGCAATTGAAGCAACACCAAAAATACATTACTGGGATCTGCTCAAACTAGTGAATTTCTTTTGGTTCAATTCATTTTTCACTGGTGTAGCCATTGATACTTACCTTTAACTTCAAGTGAAGATGGCAGCAAAAAGTGTTTGGCCACATTTAGTTTCTAAAAGTCATTTATTTAGTGCAGCTCTATTACAAAAAAGGTAAACATGTTCTTGCCTATTCTGTAATGCAGCCCTAATTCTATCAAAGAAAAACTATAATTCCAGTGACTTATTGCTAAAATGTCTCTTCTTTTGTCTCTCCTCAGTATCTCATTTTTTCTTTGTTGTTCCACTGCCAGTTTCTGCTAATTTAGTATATGCACAGACATACACATACACACACACACCACACACACACTCTTAGATGTTTTCTCTCATTTACCGTCCATGAAAATACTTCCCCAGAATAGGTCAAGTCATAAATACATTGCTAATATTCATCAACAAAATAATAGGATGGATGGCTGATTGGCTAGGTGCCCTTGAAATATTTTATTTTGCATCTCTGAGACATGAATACATAATTAAGGAAATAAAGATAAATTAATGATAGGTAAATATGTTGATTAATTTATTTTTACCATAAAAAGGATAAAGTCAATGAATTGAATTATATATAGTTTGAATTTCAAAATGGCAGTTGTAAGGTTCTTGATTGGGTTTCCCAGATTCAACTCTATCTGTCACTTATAATAGGAGATTTAATACAGATACCAGTCATATGCATTAGCAATTAGTCTCTTTTTTAATAGTTTTGCAAGATTTCACTATTTTCCATGTCATACTGTCTAATGGCAGTTGGAAAGAGACACTACTAAGTATTGTTAGCTAGAATCTCTTGCTGAACATGTAATATCTTTCTTCCTAAAATTTCTTGAAATCTTATTTAATTTTACAGACTATTTATTTCAATTTCAGATGTTAAAGCACTATATTCAGGTCTGATAATTCCTTCTTGTTAGCTACTTAATCAAATTTTCCAGTACCTAGAAAACCTATTAGTTTTGTGATGCTCCTTAAACAATTTTCTTTATCTTCAACTTTTTAATCCTTAACTACCACAAAATTGTTTTCAAATTCTATAAGGTTACTATTTCAAGGTTTGTATGTAAATAAAATCATGTACATATTTGGATTTAATTTTTTTCAACCAGCATAGTTACCTGGAAGTGCTTCATATGTCAGTAGTTCATTAATTTTTATTGGTGAGTAGAATTCCATACATGGAAGGTATTCCACAGGCAGGATATACTAAAATGTGTTTAAACATTTGTTTGTTGAAGGACAATATGTATTGCTTTTAGTTTGGGGCTATCATCATTTTTTTTTTTTTTTTTTTGTAGAGACAGAGTCTCACTGTACCACCCTTGGTAGAGTGCTGTGGTGTCACACAGCTCACAACAATCTCCAACTCCTGGATCCAGGCAATTCTCTTGCCTCAGCCTCCAGAGTAGCTGGGACTACAGGCACCCGCCACAATGCCCAGCCATTTTATTGTTGCAATTGGCGAGGACCGGGTTTGAACCTGCCACCCTTGGTATATGGGGCCAGCGCCCTACCCACTGAGCCCCACAGGTGCTGCCCGGCTATCATCAATTTTGAAAAAAATAAACAAAAACTGCTATAAATATTTATGCATTCACTTTTGCTTTAATATAAGTCTTCAATTCTCTGGGATGAAATTGATGAGTATGGCAATTGCATTTTTAATTTCTTAAGAATAGCACATTGAATTTTCCAGAGTGTTTGGAACATTTGACATTCTCACCACTAACAAGTATGAGTGGTCTAGTACCCCACAGCCTATCCAGAATTTGGTGCTGTTACTTTTTTCAAAAATATTTTAGCCATTCTGATATCCCACTGTGGTTTTAATTTGCATTTCTCTAATAGGTAATGATGATGAATGTATTAATATTTGTGTGTGCTTCTTTGCAATGTATATGTCCTTCAATAAATTATTTCTTCATCTCTTTTGTCCATATTCTCTCTCATTTTTATGGTTTGGCTGATACCTATAAGAGTTTTTGTTATATTTTCCTACAGAACTCATTTTGTTTCCTGCTCTTATGCAAGTCTTTTATCCATTTTGAATTATTTTTTGTGAATGTTGAGAAATAGGCTCTAAACACCATAAATGCATCAGTGTACAAAGTTATGATTTAATAAAAAATAATTTTAAAAAAATGTAGCAACTGGATAAATAATAAGTTAAAAAAACAAAAAGATAGGGTACCTGTTTCCTTCTTCTACAGGTAGCTTTTCTATTTTCCCCAGCACCTTAAGTGATTCAGCTTCTTTTCCCAACATGTATTGAAATCTGCTTTGTCAAAGATCAGTTGGGAGTAAGTAGATGGTTTTAAATCCAGGTTCTCTGTTCTGTTACTTTGGTCTGTGTGTCGGTTTTTGTACCTATACCATGCTGTTTTGGTTACAAAAACAAAGGCAATGTTATCATCTCAGTTAAGTGCAGAATAAGCATTTGACAAAATTAAGCAACATTTCATGATTAAAAACATTAAACGAATTAGGAATATATTTCAATTATATAAGAAGAAGTGCTCAGCCAACGTGATGCTGAATGACAAAAAGTGAAAGCTTTCCCCCTAATAATGGGAATAAGACAAAGGTGCCCACTGCCACCATTGCTATTCAACATAGTGCTAGAATAGCTAGGCAGAGGAATCAGGCAAGAGAAAGAAATAAAGGGTATCCAAATCAGGAAAGAGAATAACAGACTATCACTTTTCACTGACAGTATTGTCTTTTATCTAGAAAACTACCCGATGGTCCACTAGGAGGGTCTTAGAATCAATAAATAATTTAACCAAAGTTTCAGGGTACAAAATCAATGTACATAAATCTGTAGTATTTCTATATACCAGCATCAAGTCAAGCTGGGAGTCAAATCAAAGATTCAATACAATTCACAATAGTTACAAAGAACATAAATATCTAGACAAGTACTTACTCTAGGCAGTGAGAGATTTCTACGAGGAAAACTGTGAAACATTGAAGAAAGAAACCAAAGAGCATGCAAAAGGTCGGAAAAATAAATCTTATTATTGATCGCTAAAATCAACATTGTGAAAATGTGCATCCTACCCAAAAATGATTTAAAAATTCAATTAAATCCTCATTAAAACACCCACTTTATATTTAACATACCTAGAAGAAAATGATTCTATGTTTTATTTGGAATAATGAAAGAGTCCACAGTCAGAGCAATATTAAGCAAAAAGAACAAATCTGTAAATATGACATTACCAGACTTAAAATTGTACCCGAAAGCTATAATAACCAAAACAGCATGGTATACGTACAAAAATAGACACAACAGTATGGTACAGGTACAAAAATAGACACAACAGTGGATATAAAGTCCATTTTGTTCTGATGGGTTGCTTTTTTGATGTGCTATTTAATTTTGTTTGCTAATATCTTATGAGTATTTTTACATCTATATTTATATGGTATATTGGTCTGTAGTTTTTTTATTGTTGTTGTTGTTGTATTCTTTCCTAGCTTTAGTGTCAGGGTGATCCTGGCATCATAGATTAAGTTGGGGAACAATTTCTTCCTTCTCTATGTTGCAAATAATTTTTGTATTGTGGGTGACAGGTCTTCTTTGTAGATCTGGTAAAATTTGGCTGAGAATTCATCTGGTCCATTGTTGTTTGTTTGTTTGTTTTGTTTTGTGAGAAGATTTTTGCTGCATACCTATCTTTTACAATGCTTAAGTCATAGCTTTTCACGTGTCTATCCCCTGAATAGTGTTCATTGTTCTCAATAGGTAAGATTTTATCACTCCCTCCTTTTCCTCAACCACCTGTCTTGATTTACAATGACATTTACATTTCTGTGTACCCATGAGTGCCTGCTGACTAGCTTCCAGTTATTAGAGAAAGCAAGTGGTATTTGTTTTTCATTCCTGAGATACTTTGAGTAAGGTAATGGTCTTTAGTTCAATTTAGTTTCTGGAAAGGACATTATTTCATTCTTTTTGTGGCTGAGTAGTACTCCATGGTGTATTTATATGTACACACACACACATATATATAGTGCACACACGCACACACATACACACACACATATATGTATACATGCACCTATACGGACACTTTAAATATATATATGTATATATTTAAGTGTATATATGTATATATACTCAAACATAGATACACACATCACATTTTCTTAATCCACTCATGAATTGATGGGCACGTAGGTTGATTCCACACCATTCAATTGTGAATTCTGCTTAAAGTTAAAATCCCAGGATATTGACAAATTCAATCAGGCATGAAATTAGCCATCTTGTTTTTAGACATACATTCATTTATTTTGAAGCTACTCTGGATTAATTTTTTTCCTTGTCACTGACAGTGTGGTCATTATCTCTTAATAAAAGCAATACTAATCTAAAATAACCTATAATTAATGACCTCATCACTGTTAGGATATATGGTTCAGAGAGTCAACAAAAATGTATTTATTGAGTTAATTGTACTTTCATAATGCATAACATAACATTGGATTATTCTCACTACATTTTACATAAGGAAGAGACTGGAGTTAAGGAATAAGAGATTTGTCTAATGGCAAGCAGATTTGAATGGCAGATTGAAATTCAACCCAGGGTTTGTGGTCTAAATCTGGCAATACTGGTCACTACATGTAAAAATTCCATTCAGTAGCAAATATCATCAGTGCATTTTGTGGATGAGGTATTCTTCTATGCAGGTGTATGTCCTGAGAAATTGGCATCAGTGCAATGTGATCATGGGAGTCAACATTCATTTTTATCCATAGATAGATTTCTCTTCAACTGCTCTGTGTATGCAGTAAAGAACCTTGGGGGAATGATTAACTGTTCTTGGGGGACACACTCACAGACGAACAGATGGAAGACAGTGTGACTAGGCAAGCAGAGCAGCAGGCTGGAGAACAAGGGACCAGAACATCAAACCCCATTTCTCATGCTTAAGGAGGAACGACCTTGAACAAATTCCTGTGTCAAATATGCCTCTTCCCCAGCTGATATCAACATAAAAATTGAGGACTAGATTTGATGTACATTTAATGTTTCTAGTCTATATATCTTAAGGCTGTTTCCATGGAAACCTGCATTCATTCGGGAACTTTAACGTGTTTGCCTATGGCAGATGCTTGTGGCATCCTATCCCCGTACAATGATATCTAACCCTCTTTTTGTGACAGCAGGAAAAGGTAGTCTCAAAGGCTACTAAAAATGCTTTAAAATTATAAAAACACAATTTGTTTTAATTAACTTTAAAATATAGAATTAATAAGTTGAAGGTATGATGGAAAATTAGCAACTATTGATTTAGCTTTTTCCTCAATAAAATGCAAAAATAAAATAAAAATCAGTGGATCAATGAAAAAGAAACCAGAAAGTTTTATAGGAATTGAAATTTTACCTTGTATCTTCTCAGACTACAAGGCAATAAGGTGGAACTCAACTCCAACAAAAATTGTCATCCCCACACAAAGCCACAGTAATTAAACAACCTTATGCTGAATGAGAGTTAAGTCAAAGAAGAGATAAAAAAGGAAATCATTAACTTCCTTGAGCATAACAACAATAAAGACACAAGCTACCAAAACCTGTGGGACACTGGTCAGTCCTAAGAGGGAAATTTACCACTTCAGATGCCCACGTTCAAAAAACAGAAAGAGAGCACATTAGTAACCTAATGAATCATCTTAAAGAAATGGAAAAGGAAGAGTGATGCAATCCCAAACCTAGCAGAAGAAAATAAATAGCTGAAATTAAATCATAAATAAATGAAATTGAAAATAAAAGAAGCATTCAGAAAATTAATGAAACAGAAAGTTGATTCTTTGAAAAGATCAATAAAATCAATAAATCATTGGCCAGGTTAACCAGAAATAGAAAAATAAAGTCTTTAATAACCTGAATCAGAAATGAAAAGGAAGAAATAACAACTGATACCACAGAGATTATTTCTGACTACTACCAAAAACTTTATGCCCAGAAATTTGAAAATGTGGAGGAAATAGACCAATACCTTGAATCACACCGTCTTCCTAAACTTACCAGGAATAAATAAATCTCTTGAACAGACCCATATCAGGCACTGAGAATGCAGAACGAGTAAAAAAGCTTCCAACAAAAAATACTCTGACTTATGTTATAAAGAAGTTCCAACAAGTAAAATGTAGATAAGGCTTCAGTGAAGAGAAATGGGGTAAGGGTGTTTGTCTTTTTATTTCTATCACATATACTTGAAAGAAGAATATAGATTATCTTCCAGTGAGAGAGGAAAAGTTTTCTGACTCTTAAACAAGAATACTTCCAAAATGTTTTGTAAGTTTTGTGATTGATAAACCAGAATATTTTCCATTCTAGAGTCCGAACTCTAACATTAAACTAAAATTTAGAGCCATGACATTTATAAACTGTGTCACCATCTACCATTGAAAAGTTACTCAAACTTTCTCTGCTCTTTTTCCTTATCTGTAAAATAAAAATGAAGATAGTAAAAAGAAAAGGATGATAGTGCTTATGTGAGAAAGAACGTAACATAGTAATTAAGACTTCAGGCTTTGGTTCCCAACTGCCTAATCCCAGATCCTGCTTACTGTGCATGTGATTCCAGAGTTTTCCTGTTCCTAAGGAAAATGTGATATGGTCTTAATGTTTCTGTCCTCCCTGAAATTTCATATGTGGAAATCTAATCACCAATGTGATGGGGTTTAATGAGGTGCCTTTGTGAGATAATTAGATCAAGGCAGTGGAGTTCTCAGGGTTGGGATTCGTGCCCTTAGAAAAGAGGCTCCAGAGAGCCATTAACAAGATAATACATGTAAAATACCTACCCCTGTTCTTGGTCCAAATAGTACAGAATCGATGTTAGAATGACTATTTAGTGATCTACATGTCTCCTACTAAAATTTCTCTAATTATATGTTTTTCAGAGAACAAACGTTTATTAATGATGGCAGTGAATCTGAAAAGATAACATAAGAACCTTACTCGGGGGGTTAACTAAACCAACAACTGGTCTGGCTCCTAAAGGCTTACTCAGATAAGGCAGGACCCAGTTCTTCTGCATAGCAATATATTCAAGATAATGAGAGCACAAGGCCTTGCTACGACATCCCAAGTATATAATTGCTAGACTGAAAACTTCACGAGGGCTACCAGAATTGCTTACTCCCTTATCTCTATTTCATAGCACACTACCTAGTACCTGGCATGCACAACCAGGTATTAGGTAAATGCATTCATGAAAAAATGTTTAAAAAGTAACTGCAGAACTGTGATAAAGTTTATAAAATTAGTCAGTTCTAATACTGGAAGAAGGATCTAGAAAGAGAGATCTGTTACTTATTTAGCATTAAATAAGTGAATGGCAATAGACAATTTATTCATTTCTAACACAGGCAAACACAATCTCTGTTTTAGAAGTGGGCAACAATTCATGGAGCCTGGGATAACATTATGAAACTTAAATAAGGAAAACTGAACATTTGTATTTTAGGCAAATTATTTAAATCAGAAAATAGGACTTTGCATAGGAAGCAAATGAAACATTTTGAAACATTGTGTTTTATATTTTTAGCAAAGTAAAATAAAATCAACCAAGGTAGAAAATATATCAAAGGGATAATAAAAGCACCTAACAGTAAAACCACTGGCAAGATAAAGACAGGAAACTGGTAGGCTAAAATAATAAATCGACTTATCTTATTTTTTGGCAAATCTTCATTCAATCAATCATTTTAGCATGATTTCTTGAATTTAGAGTTCCCTAACTCATTAAGTCTCTTACTCTCTTGAGTGATGGTAAGCAAAGCTATTCTGGTTGGAACAGCACATCTTGGTTGTCATGACCTGCCCGGTGCCTGTATTCTCTTCCAGTTATTTGGAACATGTTGCCCCATCAATTAATTTTTTTGTGCTATTGTATTTCTAGGCTGTTATCCTGATCTCAGAAAGAATATTTTTAAGCACCATAGAAGAAAACATAAAACAATATGAAATTGCTACAGCAGCATATTGAGAAATTTAGTTCTCTTACTGTTTAGTTAAGCTATTAGGATCCAAAACATTCTACCCATCCTTAATTCTAGAAACCATATTTTATCAGACGGCTGCAACCTATTTCCTTCTCACAGAATCCCTTGAGGTTCAATGTCTACCTGCCAGGATATCCAGGCATTTATGGACATAATAACGTGGCAATAGACCTGGGTGAGATGCACTGCACCTGTAATCCCAGCTACTTGGGATTAAATAGATGGCAATAGAGAATAGAGCTTAAATTATGAAACTTTTGAGGTCAACTTTAAATAAAGTAAAAATAATAAAGTAAAATGAATGTCATATATTTGCCTCTTATCTGAGAAACTGAACCATAACGTAACTTTTAGATATCTTTTAATATGATAAATTTTAATTAGGAAAATATCGACAACTGTCACAGAAGTGGCTTCTTTTCCTATTCTCAAGTGCTTTCTGGTTCATTCCTCGAGATAACTAGTTAGAGTTGTTCTTTTTATCTTTTTTTCATAACTACTTATTGAAACTCTCACCCTGGTCATTAGATCACCATGGCACGATGGCACGTCATTGTACCAAGCTGAGATATTATCAACAATTCATTGTCAAGTCCAGACAAGCAATTCAAATGCCTGACTTTCTATAAAGTGCTGGTATCACCATCTTTGAACAATAATGATAGGTCCCCATGAGTAATATCATTGTATATCAATATTAATATTTCCCAGGATTCTGTAAAATAATCATAGACAGTATAGACACACTAATGATAATGAAGCCTTACATATACAGAACACTTTTCTCTTATGTTGTAATCACTCTAGCCTCAAGATGCAAACTAGTGACATTAGAAACAGTTCAAGTGACAGTGAGTTATAGACTGAAACAAAAATAATTGTTACCACAAAAGAAAACAGTGGAGATTAAAAGATAACAAAGCTGCCAATGAATATTTATGGAACCCATGTGGTGACTGACATAGCATCATTCAATTTATAAGAGAAAATACAGTGGTAGTAATTTATAATAAATGTGAATATTCAACAGTACAATTTGTGTGAAAACATCAAAATTTGGTTAAGTATAAAAAATTGTAAAACATCATAGTATCATTTAATATAAAAATAATGGCTATAATGAGCAAATAAAAATTAACCCTCAGCTTATGGTGGCAAAGTTGCTGTACATTCTATAATCTGAAAGTAAGAATGGAAAGGAAGCAGACCATTAAGATTTAAAGCCCCCATTTGTAAAGTTATCTCAAAATCTTATGTTACTTTTTCTATACTTATTACAATATAGTTGAGAAACCGTTCTCCACAGGCCTCTCTTGTTTTTTCACATCCTACAAACAGAGGCACTGACTCCTTTTTGTTCCAGACTTTTTTCAAAAACATTTGAACTACGTGGCTCCACTTTTATGCGGATTTTTAAAATTAATATATTGGAAATTTTTTTTGAGATTTTCAGCAATTTGAAAAATCTCACAGATGAACTGTGTAGCCTACAAAAATGGAAAAAAAATAAGAAAAAGTATGCTATGAATGCATAAAACGTATGTAGGTAATGATCTATTTTATCATTCACTACCATTAAATATAAACAAATCTATTATAAAAAGTTAAGATTTATTAAAACTATTCACACCAACACTTACCAACTGTATATGGCACCATTTGCAGTTGAGAGAAATGCAAACAAATGTGAAGATGTCATATTAAATCCTAGCTGCATAAAATTAGCTGTAATAATACCACACTACTGGAATAATTTCATAGCCATCTCCTGTTGCCACTGAGGTGAACTCAAGGGTTGTATCTGCTGAAAAAACCACGTGATGCTAATCATCAAAGCTATCTAGGAAATTAAGTATTGCTATAAAAAGTGATGTGGCTCTTGTGTATTTCCATTGTCTTTAGCGCAGTACCGTAAACCTGGAATAACACCATTGGACCCATATGAAGTGCCACTTGTAATGCAAGAAGAGATCTCAAAAAGCAGAAATGTCATGACATTAGAAGAAAATGTCGAATTGCTTGAAATGAAGATGGAAGCCCACTGCTGTGGTCACTCGCCATTTCAAGATAAATGAATCCAGTGCAAAGACCACTGGGGGTGGGAGGAAAAGAAAATCATGAGCCAGTCACTCCAGTTGTGCCAGCAGACATGAAAATCTTGGACTTTGGCAAAATATATTTTTATCTCTTATGGAAAATATAGCTTTTCTGTGGGTGCAGTAATGCTATAAGAAGGGCATAACTATAGACTTTAATATGAGTTGAGAAAAAACAAAATCATTATATAACAACTTGAGGCAAAAGTAAAGTGGAGGATTTAAAGCTGGAGAATTTAATGGCAACAAAGGATAGTTTGATAAAGTTGGCTTTTAACATGTTACAATAACAAGAGAAGCAGCTTTTGCCAACTAAGAGACAACACACATTGTTCAAGATCCCATTAAAAGTACTGTTGAAGAGGAAGGATATTTGCCTGAACAGATAGTTAATGGGGACAAAGTGCTCTATTCTGGTGGGGAGAAAATGCCCCAGAGGACCTTTACTAGTAAGGAAGAGAAGCAAGCACTAGGATTTAAGGCAGGAAAGGATAGTCTGACCCTACTGGTTTGAGCAAATGTGGCGGATTCATGATTAGGACTGCTTTTATCTATAAAGCTGCTAACATGTGGGCCTTGAAGAGAAAAGGTAAATACAAGCTGCTGGTCTTCTGGCAGCACAATATGAAGGCCTGGATAATGAAAATCCTTTTTCTGTCTTGCTTTCATTGATGCTTTGTCCCTGAAGTCAGTAAGTGAGTGGTTGCTGGTACCAAAACTAAACGTGTGTTGCATGTTCAATGTCACTCCTCTTCCCTCCTGCCTTTCTTCTCTGTTTTCCCTCAACCTCTGCCTTGAATTCAGCTGCTTTGAAGAAAAAGATAATTCAGGCTGGATAGTGACTGCCCTCTCCCCAGAGAGGACCAATGGCCTTATATATCCATTTGAGTAGCCAAGTAGCTTCAGGGAGGGAAGAGACTCTGTTAGGATTCTGTTGGATATAGACACACTAGATGCCACCCTCAACCATGGCAGGAAGAGGTACCCGATCTCAACTGTGTCCTTTGAGCAAAGTTTGCATTGAAAAAGAAAGTTAAAATCATTTTACCAGTGGAGCCCTTTAGGTTGATGCTTCCTCATCTGAAAACATTCAAGTTATAGGTGTGTTTTATGTTCATAATTCTCTATGCCACTGGTGTCAGAGGAGAGCTACTGCATTAAAAAAGAGGTAAATATAAAGAATGTGTTCGTGCAAGAAACTCGCTGTCAGTGAATCTGTTGCTTGGTCAAAATTGAGTGCAAGTGTCTCTGCACTCAGATGCCTGACTCTTTTCCTATGCAGATGACATCCTGTTGATTGACAAATCAGAGGTATGACGCTCAACACCATGAAAGCAGTGTCACCAAGCACCTGCCAGCAAGAGCAGCTAATAAAGCCCAAGAAAAAACACTGACTGTAGCTAAAAATAGTTTATTGGACCATGTGGACAGATTCACAACGCTCAGTGCCTCCTGAAGTAAGGGGAAAACTGCTACCATTTCCACCACAGCCACTAAAAAGTAGCTTCAGCATCTTACATGTGCTCAGTCGTGAAGAGATGGGGCCTTACGTGGACATTCTACCTTCTTTTTATAAAAACATTATTCTGCTACTTTCAACATGAAAGAAATATTTGTCAGTAATAATTTTGTGCTGCAAGTTGTTGCATAAAGACAAAGTTAGAGTTGAAATTTAACCAAATTACTCGAATACTTCAGAGATTATTTTAATATAGTCTCTCATAATATCTCTGATGATCATGATTTCTTTATTATTTCTTATGTTTTTCTCTGTTATTTCCATCAATGCTTACTTATTAATGGTGAAAAATTATAATATTAATAAAACATATTTGTTTTAATAGAAATATGAGAGAGAGATATGGACACTGAGAGAAAAGATGAAAATTTTCTGGCTTGAGTAAAAAGCTTATGGGGCAAAGTTTAAAACAAAGAAATAGAAACTAAATGAAATCATTAGGATTTTATAATCATTGGCCAAAAATCAGACTGAAAATTAATAATGAACTATTTGAGCATGTATTTATTATTAATGAGCTATGCAGTCAAATAGGCCTGGAATTAACTGGAGTTCTTCCATTTCCTTGAGTAAGTTATTTAACTGCCCTTGGTCTCATCTGAACACTGAAGAACATTAAGGGCAATAGAGGCATGATATAAAAATGTAAAAAATTTTAGATATAGTGTAACCAATTTTAGATATAGTGAATACTTTTTTCAAATTTCTCAGACAAAAGAGTCCAATATGCTTTAGATAATAATTGTATCAAGGTTGAATTTTCATTACATTTTTAGACACAATATATGTTACAAATATGCTTGATATTTACTATGTATATTATAGGAGTAAATGCACAGGAAATTATGGGTGCTTATGTAATTAACTGTGTATAGTTTACAATGAATATGAAAGACTAACCTATCCTGAAATTTTTATTTAAATTTTGGATAGCAACTTTTCAAAAGCAAAGGACACAATCAAGAATTTTAAATCAAATTTCACATTAAAATTACAATTTATGTTCAACATTCAACTTCTGAGAAGCATAAGAAATCATATGGTCATGCTGGTACTATAAATAGAAAGCAAGGAAATTCTCGGAGCAGAAGATTAAAGAAATATATGGTGTGTTAAGAGTCTTTCCCTGTATCCAATGAGATCATGGGACTGGCAGGTCAGAGTTAGGATGACAGCAAATTCTGTGGAACTTTATAATCAGGAAATATTAGAGAAGAAGAGAAAAGAGTGGTTTCTAATAAATCATGTTACTTTGCATGGTACAAAGATCAAACTTAGTATCTATCTGGTATGATCCTAAGAAAGTTTTCCTTAAAATGAGTTTTGAAATAATTGGAAAAAAAAATCTGTTGATATTTTTCAGCAAGAGACCACACCATTGAGTTCAGATAGCTATGGAAAAGAGTAGAACTTAGATCAGCTGGCTTGGATTTGATCCCTGAACCTGCCATTTACTATGTCTTTTGTCTCAAATACGATCTTGCCTTCTCAAGTATTATTTTCAGCATTGTGTTAAGTTCAGAGAAGGCACTTATGATGATTTTGTACTTCCTATATGATGAGTTCCGAGAAAGGGTGGTATATATTTTGGATTGTGGTTCAATATTTCATTCTTCATTCTCTATTATTTCATTCTTCATGTCAGTAACAATTGCTTGATAAAAATGAATACTTTTATAAGATTCAATGCATACTATAAGAAAGAATATTCTACAATTTTAATTGAAGGTAGAAAATTATAGTTATTAGTTTCCCATTTCTATTGATCAACTTTTCCTGTTATGATATAGAATGAGAATGTATCATAAGTAAATTGCTAGTCACTGTATAGTCACTAATTTCTAAACTAAAATCTTTATATTAAGGGTAAAAAAATATGTAGGTAGTTCAATTCAAAAAAATTATTTGGAGATGATTTAGTCAGAGAACTAATAATAAATTAAAGTCACCAATGAAGCCAAATTACATAAAATTGTACTACTTATAAAACTAATTATTACATGGCTCATTACAAAAGTTCGAGAGACATAAATGTCAAGAAACATAAAATCTGCACAGATAGAAACAAATGAAGACCGCCAATCAGCATCGATAAACCCTGGAATTGGAAACTCACTTACTAAATTTATTAATTTAGTAAAAATAATTATAATAAGAATTAAGTGTCATATGAGATACCAAATTCAAAATTGCTCCCCATCAAAATTGCTCCCCATCCCTGAATCATAAGCAATGCATATTAGATGAAACTCCCGTTTTGTTGGGAAAATTTTAATTTGAGTCTAGAATTTCTCTTCTTAAAAAGTTTTCTTACTACTCATTCCTATGGTGTGATATATATATATATATATATTTTTTTTTTAAACCATGTATTATACATATATAGCATGATGCTTAGTAAAATGGATTTGTAAGTCTCATTATTCGGACTTGAAACCTGACTCTGCTGCTTACAAAATGTAAGAACTTAGGCAAATTATGTAATTTTTCAGTGTTGAATTTCCTCATGCACAATATGGGGAACACATTTGATCAGAGGAGGAGTATGAGTTGTTTACCTTAATGTAAATAAAATTGTGCCTGCTACATAGTAAACACTCAAGAATTTACTGTCATTGCTATTAAAGAATTGTTGCAGGTTTTTTTTCTTTCTTATTAAATCATAGCTATGTACATTAATGCAATCATGGGGTGTAATGTGCTGATTTCATATACAATCTGAAATATTTTCATCAAACTGGTTAACATAGCCTTCATGGAATTTTCTTAGTTATTGTGCTAAGACATTTATATTCTGCATTTAGTAGGTTTCACCTGTACCCTTCTAAGATGCACCATACGTGTGACCTCACCAATTACTCTCCCTCCCCCATCATCCTTCCCCCTTCCTCCCTTGCCCCTCTCCCCATATTCTTATGCTATAATTGGGATATAGCCTTCATATGAAAGTTATAGATAAATTTCATAGTAGGACTGAGTACATTGGATACTTTTTCTTCCATTCTTGAGATACTTTGCTAAGAAGAATATGTTCCAACTCCATCCATGTAAAAATGAAAGAGGTAAAGTCTCCATCTTTCTTTAAGGCTGCATAATATTCCATGTTGTACATATACCACAATTTATTAATCCATTTGTGGGTTGATGGGCACTTGGGCTTCTTCCATGACTTGGCAATTATGAATTGGGCTGCAATAAATATTCTGGTATAAATACTTTTGTTATAATGTGAGTTTTTGGTCTTCTGGATATATACCTACTAGAGGAATTATAGGATCAAAAGGCAGGTCTATTTTTAGATCTCTAAGTATTCTCCAAACATCTTTCCAAAAGGAACGTATTAGTTTGCATTCCTACCAGCAATATAGAAGTGTAGAAACATTTCTGGTTTTGAGATTTTGTGATGTGGACTAATCTTACTGGGGTTAGATAATATCACAAAGTAGTTTTGATTTGCATTTCTCTGATGATTAAGGATGATGAGCATTTTTTCATGTGTCTGTAGACCATGCACCTGACTTCTTCAGAGAAATTTCTCTTCAGGTCCCTTGCCCACCCTGAGATGGAATGGGATCACTTGTTCTTTTCTTGCTAATACGTTTGAGTTCTCTGTGTATTCTGGTTATTAAACCTTTGTCGGAGGCATAACCTGCAAATATTTTTTCCCATTCTGAGGGATGTCTGCTTACTTTACTTATTATGTTCTTGGCTGCACAGAAGCTTTTTAGTTTGATCAGGTCCCAGTAGTGTATTTTTGATGCTGCTTCAATTGTCTGAAGAGTCTTCCTCATAAAATATTTGCCCAGTCTGATTCCTTCAAGAGTTTTCCCTGCAATTTCTTCTAGTATTTTTATATTTTCATGTCTTAAGTTTAAATCTTTAATCCAGTGAGTCTATCTTAGTTAATGGTGAAAGGTGTGGGTCTAGTTTTAATCTTCTACAGGTCACCAGCCAGGTCTCCCAGGACCATTTGTTAAATAGGGAGTCTTTTCCCCAC
>CAUYRH010091794.1:0-11712 GCA_963574655.1 Perodicticus potto | reverse complement strand
CTCAACAGGCTAAGGCGCCAGCCATGTACACCTGAGCTGGCGGGTTCAAATCCAGCCTGGCTCCGCCAAACAACAATGACAGCTGCAACCAAAAAATGGCCGGGTGTTGTGGTGGGCGCCTGTAGTCCCAGCTACTTGGGAGGCGGAGGCAGGAGACTCGCTTGAGCCCAGGAATTGGAGGTTGCTGTGAGCTGTGATGCAACAGCACTCTACCCAGGGTGACAGCTTGAGGCTTTGTCTCAAGAAAAAAAAGAAAGAAAAATTATAGTTCAATTACACTCATGAACAAAGATTCAAAAATGCTGATCAAAATTTTAACAAACCAAATACAGCAATTTTAAAAAAGACCATGGGGAGAGGAAAAAAAAGACCTTGGCAAAGTAGGTCATGAACAAAGAGGTTAATTACAAGAATGCAAGATTGATAGAGCATTGAAAAGTAAATCAGTATAGTTTACTACATTAACAGATTAAAGAAGAAAAAGCTATGGTCATCTCATTTGATACAATCGAAGTATTACATCCATTCAAGATATAAAGTCTTAGCATACCAGAAACAGAAGGGAACTTCCTTAATCTGATAAAGATATCTACAAAACACTACAGCAAACATCATACTTAATGGTCAAACAGTGAAAGTTTTCCCTTTGAGATCAGGAACAAGACAAGGATGTCCTCTATCACCACTTCTAGTCAGGAATGTACTGGAGGTCCTAGCCAGAAAAGTAAGGCAAGAGAAAGAAATAACAGGTATAAGGATCAGCAAGAAAGAAACAAAACTCACTATTCACAAATGATACGATTGTGAATATAGAAAACGCAAAGAATCTACAGAAAAACTGTTAGAAAAAAAGAGTTCAAAAGATTATGAGGTCAAAAATCAATTGAATTTTCATGTAAATAACAAGTAGTTATTAGAAAATTAAACTTAAAACCAAAGACACTATTTAAAATGGCCTCAAAATATGAAGTATCTAGCAATAAGCTTAATGAGAGATGTATAGTTCTTTACACAGAAAATCACAAAACTTCATTGACATATTAAAGGACTAAATAAATGAAAATATATGCAATCCTCACGATTGGAATACTATTTTGCAAAGATATCAATTCATCCCAAACTGATTTAAGTCAAGGCAATCTAAATAAAAAATCTCAACAGGACTATCAGTGAGTATATGTAACTTGGCATATTGATGTTTAAATACATAAGGAAATGCAAAGGACCAATAGCCCAGACAGTCTTGAAAAAGATAAGAAATAAGAACTCAAATATACTGTATTAGACAGTGGAATTTATAAAAACAAGCTAATGGAATAGAATAGACATCCGACAAAGACACATATCTGGATATCTGGTATGATACAGGTGGCATGACAAAAAAGAGAAAAGATATTTTGCTTTATTTTCCCAATAAATAATGATGGAACAGAGAACTATCCATATGGGAACAAATGAAATCAAACCTATTCCTCAAACTATTCACAAAACTAAATTCTACCTCGCTGATAATTGAGTACATGAATACAAAAAAAAAAAAAATTATTGATTAAATATCCCAAGGGGTTACACCCAGGCTGGCAGGCTCAAACCCAGCCTAGGCTAGCTGAACAACAATGACAACTGCAACAAAAAAATGGCTGGGCATTGTGGCGGGTGCCTGTAGTCCCAGCTATTCAGGAGGCTGAGGCAAGAGAATAGCTTAAGCCCAAGATGAGCTGTGGCACCACGGCACTCTACCAAGGGTAACATAGTGAAACTGTCTCAAAAATAAATTAAAAAAAAAAATAAATGTCCCAAGTGGGATGTACCTTAAGGACAAGCAGCTTTTTGTTAGTGGTTATTTTGGTACTGTTACACTGAAAGTATGTTTTATATATAATAATATAAAGAAAATAACCAACTATAGTAATATCAGTAAGAAACCAAGATTATTAGAGAGAGAAGATACCAATACATGAAATCAAAACTAAGTAAAAAGCCTTTCCTGAAATGGAAATATCACTAAGAACTCAATATTTTCCCTCACTGTTTTTAAAGATGTTTACTAATTCTGTGTATTCAAAAGGCCTAGAAACAATGAAAACTTGGTAGTAATGAATGCCCCAAGTATCCAACATGTGGTTTTTAAATATCAATTCCCATTAAATTTAAAAAAGTCCTTAAAAAATAGCTGATTCTAATTCTGAGCCAGAAAATATAATCAGCCTGACATCTCTCTCAAATCCTGAAAGCAAGCTATAAAAGAATACTAGAGTCACATCAGAAGGACATAGGCGCCAAATGAACAGGCTTATGCTGATCAAAGAAACAAGCTTTGAGCATCATAAAGAATTACTGCAAAGGACTTAAACACATTAAAAATATGAAAATTTGGTTCTGCACCTACACATACACCAAGGCTGGCAGGTTTGAATCCAGCCCTGGCCTGCCAAACAACGACAACTACAACCAAAAAATAGCCGGGCATTGTGTTGTGGCAGGCACCTGTAGTTCCATCTACTTGGGAGCCTGAGGCAAGAGAATTGCTTGAGCCCACTAGTTAGAGGTTGCTGTGAGCTGTGACATCCACTCTACCAGGGTACAGTTTGAGACTCTGTCTCAAGAAAAAAAAAAAAGGAAGATTTTTTCTTTTCTTTTTTTTTCTTTTGTAGAGACAGTGTCTCACTCTACGACCCTCGGTAGAGTGCCATGGCGTCACACAGCTCACAGCAACCAACAGCTCTTGGGCTTAGGCGATTCTCTTGCCTCAGCCTCCCAAGTAGCTGGGACTACAGACGCCCGCCACAATGCCCAGCTATTTTTTTGGTTTACAGTTCAGCTGGGGCCGGGTTTGAACCCACCACCCTCGGTATATGGGGCCGGCGCCCTACTTGCTGAGCCACAGGCACCCCCGGGAAGGTTTTCTTTTTAAAAGAATTACAGCCAATAAATGCATAAGGAATTGTGAAATTAGAAATTCCCCATTCTGTAATCCCAAAATGAAATAAAGAATCTAGTCAAAAAGCATCAATGATTATAAAAACCATTAAGTAAAAGGTAATGGATTGATCAGGCTGGTATCAACTGTATCCAATGATCGATCTTAACATTACTAAAAATGGAGTAACCACACTGATTTAATACAATATAAAACACAAAGCACCACCCCACCAATGAAATACTCTTAGCAAAAAAACTAAACCTAACTCTAATTTAGCCTCTTTAATTATCAGTTTACATGAAATACGAGAGATGGGGCAGCGCTTGTGGTTCAGTGAGTAAGGCGCTGGCCCCATATACCAAGGGTGGCAGGTTCAAACCCAGCCCGGGCCAAATTGCAATTAAAAAAAAAAAAAAAAGGCCAGGCGTTGTGTCGGGCACCTATAGTCCCAGCTAATTGGGAGGCTGGAGCAAGAGAATCGCCTAAGCCCAAGAGCTGGAGATTGCTGTGAGCTGTGATGTCACAGCACTCTACCAAGGGTGACAAAGTAAGACTCTGTCTCTTATTAAAAAAAAAAAAAAAAAAGGGGCGGTGCCTGTGGCTCAGTGAGTAGGGCGCCGGCTCCATATACTGAGGGTGGTGGGTTCAAACCCGGCCATGGCCAAACTGCAACAAAAAAATAGATGGGCATTGTGGCAGGCGCCTGTGGTCCCAGCTATTCGGGAGGCTGAGGCAAGAGAATCACCCAAGCCTAGGAGTTGGAGGTTGCTGTGAGCTGTGATGCTACGGCACTCTACTGAGGGCAACAAAGTGAGACTCTGTCTGTATAAAAAATAAAAATAATTAAAAAAAAAAAAGAAATACGAGAGATGGAAGAATACAGTAAAGGACCACAGGATACAATCAGCAAAATACAAAATGTGAAAAATTTTACTCAACATCTGACCTGATTTCTTTAACAAGTAACGGAGATTTAAACAAACTGATACAGATTCACAGAGACTGAAGACACATATCAACTAATGCAATATGTAGACCTTGTTTGGATTCTGAGGCAAACAACTTTTAAAACATTTAAGTTTTCTTAGATAATTAATAAAAATAGAAAACAGATTGGAAGACAGAAATTATAATTAACTTCACTGGGTGGGATAATAGTCCTACCTGATAGAGATGCATATTGAAATTCAGTATTTACTGGTGAAATTGTATCATGTCTGAGATTTACTATGAAATACTCCAGATTTATTAACAAATTATTCGTGCAAATAAAAATAAAATAAACAGGGTGGGAATCAATTCTAGGTGAATTAACTCAAATTAAATACGAAAGCAAAACAAGCTTTTAAAAAAATAAACATAGATTACTTTCATGTTTTTAGAGTAAGGCAGGATTTACTAAACAAAATTCAAAAATCATAAAACATGTGTATACTGTATTATACCATGTACTGTAAAGATTATCTACTTCATACTATTTTAAAGGTACTTACTGCTGGTAAAAGAGACTGCATATTTTGATTAGAATCTGCTATTGTAGCAAGGTATACCAAATTTGTATGCAACATCTGCTGATACCTATTAAAATAAAACAAATTATCAATATTAAAAAATAATTTTCTTCTTATCTGCCTACATATCTACACCATGCAAACCAATACTAAAGTTTAACAAAAGATTTTGTTACCTGAATATCAATACTTCAATTTTTCCTATTTCCTCTGTAAAATAATTCCAAATAGTAAATAATACATTTAAAGATAATAATGAACACAGAGATCTTAGCATGTATTAAACATTGTTATAATTATTTTATATGTATGTATATTTCATTTAATTCTCAAACCAACACTATAAAGTAGGAGCTCTTTTCTGTTTTACAGATGAGGAAACTAAGCTAAGGTTTAGAAAGGTTGGTAAACCTGTACAAGATTGCATAGCTAGTAAATGGAATAACTGATGCATGTAATAGCTCACACTGGCATGTTTTTTTAAAAAAAGGAACTAAACGGGCGGTAGCTCAAAGGAGTAGGGCATTGGCCCCATGTGCCAGAGGTGGCGGGTTCAAACACAGCCCTGGCCAAAAACTGCAAAAAAAGAAGGAACTAAAATAAAGTAATTCAATGAAATATTTTTATCCCCTTCTTTCTGCCATATTCATTTTGTCAAAAATCTCAAACCCAAGTACAGTCACAAAATGTTCTGCTAAAATGTAAGAAAGGAGGTGAGAACCACACATTTTTTTCCTTCTCATAACTACAGCAACAACCAACAACTTATGCCTGCTGTGCCAACAACTTATGCCTGCTGTGTTTATGCTACCTATTAGTTCTCACTACAAAGCAAAGACAATGAACACAGGTAATCTCCAATTATAGGAAAAAAACAATATGCTAAAACATTATAGAGATGGAAGAAATGATAGGATACCAACACTGCAAAGGTTAACCTGAAGAAAATAAATTCTCACTATTGGCATGATGAACTTTGCTTACTGTAATCTTACTTATAAATTAGTTTAGCTAAGTTCTCTTCACAATTTTAAAAATTAACTCAGATGAAACCATACTAAAATTAGTAATAATCTAAGTTACTAGGGTTGGGTGTTAGTACATATATACAGTAAGCCCATAAATTCAAATTTAAAACCTGCATCAAATTATTAGTCTGTCTTAAAATTTCTTTTACTAAAAACAGTCAGTAAACACAAATTAAAGTAATAAAAAATAAGTCAAAAGAACTTTATTCAGCTGAATAAAGTGTAATTCAGATCCCAAATGAATTTTTTAGATACCATGAAAAGAATTCTAGTGTATTCTTTGCTACCATTTTTTTCCTGTTACAAACAACTGGTTTCATAGCTTTTTTTCTTAACGGAAAAAGAATTTTCTCACTGCCTTTAAAATAAAGCCTCATCACTTAACAAGGCTATACTCTAAATGTTCTTATTCACATATATACTATGGTGTCCAATCAGACATAATAAATTTGATAATGTTCCTTATATAAACCATGACAAATATTTAATAATTATTATATGTATTGTACAGAATCATTTGTAATTGTTAATTATATTATTGGAATTCTTCAAACAGTACCAGCAGGGACCACTAGTTGGAACAACTTTATTATTCTGTAGAGATCTTCAATAGAACTTAAGGTATAGGGTTCCGTATCTTATCATTCTTAAAAAACCAACTATTTTTCATTGGAATACATACCCATTTCAATGTCTACTCCTTCAAGTTCTCCTTTTCTTCTGAGTATTAATTAGTATGGCCCCATTATACACAGATATGAGATCTGATGACTACCCCACAAAAAATAAAAATAACAAAGTGTACTAAGAGGTATGGTTTATCCATGACCCTTCAAAAAAACTTTTGGTTATCTTACTAATTAGTACTTGATAAGCCAGTGGTAAGTTACTATTAAATCTGCCACACTTAAGGTCTAATGGAGTCAAAGTAGATCTCAAAAGTCTCTTGTAGTTTTAATTATCTGTAAATGCAACACCTTTTATGAATTAGTTTAATTTTAAAACATCTCCTTAATCTCCTCCCAATTATTAAATCTTTATTTTTAATTCTGAAATAAATTTAAATTTATAGAAAAGTTTCAATAGTAAATAAAGTGCCATAGATCTCTCTTCTAGATTCCTTAATCGTTTACATTTACCACTTTTGTCTTACCAGTCTGTCTCCAAATACCCACACCAAATTACACATAAACAACATTCATTTTTTTCCAAAACCAGAAGAGACTCAATTTTAGACATAATACCCCATTACTCCTAATACTTAGTTCTGACTCTCCCAAAACAATCCTATCCCCTTATATAACCATCAAAAATAAGATACATTACTATCTAATCCACAGAATCCATCCAAATTTCTCTAACTGTCATAATACCTCCAAATCATTTCCCCTAATATAAAGGGGAAAGTAAAAGTGAAAAATTCTAATTGGACTTTTCTAATTTCAGTAAGTTTTCTCTTCCACAAAACTGCATTATTTTTTCAGCATTCTCGAAAGAAGGTTACTCTAAGACAATTCAAGGCTAAATAATGACATTAATTATAAAGTAGTAAATATTCATATTCTCTTATGTTTGTGTATAGATCATCTAAAAAGCTATCAGCCAATGTTCTAGAAGAATCCAGACTAAGCTGAGACTACTGAAATGATAATGAAAAGTTTATTAAATTCAGATTTTCCTGAGAAACATTTTTTATTCTATAAATAGTTACATTTCTCACTGAAATAGTCTTCTTAATGTATTACTATTTCTAAAATACTGTATGTTAATAAAAGAACATATACAGTTATAAGCTAAGGGCAGATAAAAAACACACATGATGGTAACTATCTTATAAGCTAACAGCAGATATAAAATATACGCAATATTTTATGTTTGATGATGGCACTAACATATATTCCCAAATACCCAAGATTATTAAACTATAACATGAGAAACAGTTCACTTCCCAAAAATTCCACTGAGTCACTACTTCAATTACCTTGAAAAAGATAAAATAACCTCTATTAAATGTATTGATATAATTACAAAATTTCATTTTTAAAAAGAAATCTTTAGGTGAGGTATGGTGGCTTACTCCTATAATCATAGCACTCTGTGAGGGTGAGGCAAGATGGCTTGAGCTCAGGAATACAAGACCAGCCTGAGGAAACGAGAGAACCCTCGCTCTCTACTAACTCCAGAAAAATTAGCTGAGCATCACTGCTGGCACCAGTAGTCCCTCCAAGCTACTTGGGAGGGTAAGGCAGGAGGATTGCTCAAGCCAGAAAGTTTGAGGTTGCAGAGAGCTATGATAATGCCACTGTTCTCTAGCTAGGAAGATAGAGTGAGACTCTGTCTGAAAAAGAAAGGAAAGGAAAAAAAGGAGGGAGGGGGCAGCGCCTGTGGCTCAGTGAGTAAGGCACAGGCCCCATACACCGAGGGTGGCAGGTTCAAACCCGGCCCCGCTGAACTGCAACAAAAAAATAGCTGGGCATTGTGGCAGGCGCCTGCAGTCCCAGCTACTTGGGAAGCTGAGACAAGAGAATCGCCTAAGCGCAGGAGCTGGAGGTTGCTGTGAGCTGTGTGACGCAACAGCACTCTACCAAGGGCAATAAAGTGAAACACTGTCTCTACAAAAAAAAGAAAAAAAAAAAAAAGGAGGCAGGCGGGGTGGAGAGAAAAGAAAAAGAAGAGAAATCTTTACCTAGAAGTTATGAAGAATAAATTTATCAGACAACTGGAATACATGTTATATAACACAAGTCATCTTCTTAATTAGAAATTTAAAATTTAATTCCCTTAATAAAATGAACACTGGTTTTTTTTTTTTTGCTTGAGATTTATGAAATACTCTGAAATAGTGGAATCTACCCTAACATACAAACAAAGGGCTGATTTAAGCAAATGTAGGTTGATTTAGAAAATGCTCCAACCAAATACTACTACTGTAACACATCCCCACAAACAGGATGTTACCAGAAGTTAAAGAAAAGATGATCCTGGCACACACAAATGATTCAGATCACTGACTTAACATACAAGTGTGATTTTGTGTGTCTGCAAATAAGGCAATATACACAAAAGTATTACCATTGAAAAGTCTTGGGTGGTGAGAATATGGTTCTAGTTCTCTTATTTTTACATTATGTATGTTTTCTAATTTTCTACAATGCATGTATTGTTTTCATATGTTATTTTTAATTTAAAAGACAGTTTCAGGTGAAGTTATCACATCTTAATGAACTGTTTAATTAAAATTTGACTATCAATTCCCAGATGCTATCATTTATTAATGTTTCTGTTTTCTTTTTGCTTCTCCTACTATGAGAAACAAGAACATTAAGATTGAGAAAGAATTTTTTTCTCTTTACTCACAAATCAATCCTGCAAACTTAAGAAAGAATATGTGAAGAACAATAAGAATGAAATTAAATACACTAAAAAGGCAGAATTTAAGATTCTACCTAAATTATCTTAAGGTTCATTTGTACCAAACATATGAGAAAATGAGACTACTCTCACTCCAGTATGCAGAGAATGGAGGAAATGGTAGTATCAACATAAAAAAGCTGAAAATATACAGAATGAAATATTAACTTTTGCTGATTCAAGTTAGAAAAACTGGTTCTAGATCTGAACATTGTTTGTGACATGTACTGCTGGGCACTGTAAAAACTGAATCTGTCCCATACTACATATAAAACCCTTGGCTCTATCTGGGGTTCTTAGAAGTCTGAGGTGAAAATAATTGCAGTCATATGTTGCTTAACCAAGGGGATACCTTCTGAGAAACGCATTGCCAGGCAACTTCATCATCATTGTGTGAACATCAAGAGTACTTACACAAGAAAACGGCGCTGGGATAGCCTACTACCCCCATATGGTTTAGCCTAGCTCCTAGCTACAAACCTGAACAGCCTATTACTACACTGAATATTGTTGGGTCAAACTACAAGACAATTGCAAGAATTTGTGTTTCTAAAATTATCTGAACACAGTGACGGGATCATAATCTTATGGGACCACCATCACAGTCCATCACTGACCCAAAGACTGTTATGTTACATGACTGTATGCTAATCAGTGCCTCTAAGTTCTGTCATTCAGTGGCTGACTTGAGGTAAAGATTTTCATGTCACTGATGATTATTCACAATTAAACTGAAGAAAGTAGATCAGCTTATTAATTTTTTTAAGGAATATTTCCAAATAATAGACAAAATTCATTAAAGAAATAATATATATAAATGGAAATAGTCATTTAAATGTAAAACATACAAGAGATCAGACTGTAAGATAAACTAGCACTCAGATAAAGTTTCATTCTACAAAAAAAGAACTAGGGCTTGGATAAATGGGTGATTCCAGACTTGCACAGCAAAAAGTCAACATGAGCCTAGAAAATTTGTAGTACGAGAAAAATAAGAAAAAAAAAAAAGAAAATGCTAATAAATAAGGAAGACATTACCAAGAGGTCAGCTTGAGGGGTTCCCAGTGGCCAAATTTAGACAATTAGAGAAAGAAAACAATAGGGTAACATTGTAACCTACAGAATATAGTGAGAATGTGTAAGTCCATTCATACATAAAAAATGAAAGAAGAGCAGAAGAGGAAAAATTTCTTCCTTATGGTAGAAATCAAATAAAAGTAGAAGAAATGATGGGTTCAGTCACCATTTGGCAACCACCACAGTAATAAATATTTCAGGCAAAAATCATTGGTGGATGCTAAAACTATTGTGTTGAAGGGTGAGAAACAGTGTATGTGTGTTTCAAGGTAGCTCCCTACAAGATACATATGAATTACAAGGGGAAAAAAAAGTAACTTTATGGTGGACAAACTGGCAGGCTCCACCTTAACTAAGTATCAATGTTATCACCAAAATTGGGACAAACAGCAATTGTATGCCTACTAAGGAAGCCTTGAGAAGGACACAGTATCTTGTCTGTGGTAATCCTGAGATAAGTCCATAACATGAATTTAATCACAGGGAAATGCTAGTCAAATTCTAAACGAGAGACATTCCACAAAATAAGTGGTCTGTACTCTTCAACAATGTCAACATTATAAAAGGAAAAAAAAAACAACAAAGAAACCAAGAGTAGTTCCCAATTAAAATATACTGAAGAGACATGACAACTAAATGCAACATCAGATCTTGCATTGGACCCTGGACTAGAAAATACATACTAAAAGAACAATTGGCAAAATTCAAAAAAGCTCTACAGATTAGATAATATTGCATTCTCGGTTTTAACGATTATACTCGGGTAATTCAAAAATGTTAGCTTAGGCCAGGCGTGGTGGCTCATGCCTGTAACATTAGCACTCTGAGAGGCAGAGGCCGGTAGATTGCTTGAATTCTGGAGTTCAGACACCAGCCTGATCAAGACCTTGACTCTAAAAAAAAAAAAAACTAGCTAGGCGTTGTGGCAGTCCTAGCTACTCAGGAGGCTGAGGCAAGAGGATTATCTTGATCCCAGGAGTTTGAGGCTGCTATGAGCTGTGATACCACACTCTACAGAGGGCAACAAAGTGACACCGTCTCAAAAAATAAAAAAGGCTCGGCACCTGTTGCTCAGTGAGTAGGGCACCAGCCACAAACACCGAAGGTGGCAGGTTTTGGGCCTGGTCCAGGCCAGCTAAACAATAATGACAACTGCAACCAAAATATAGCTGGGCATTGAGGCGGGCTGCAGTCCCAGCTACTCAGGAGGCTGAGGCAAGATAATGGCTTAAGCCCGAGAGTTTGAGGTTGCTGTGGGCTGTGATGCCACAGCACTCTAGCAAGGGCAACATAGTGAGAATCTGTTTCAAAAATAAATAAATAAATAAAATAAAATATCTCATTAATGTTTTTATATTGATTACATACTGAAATGATATGATTTTGGAAATAACAGATTAAATAAAATATATTAATATCAATTCAACTTGTTTCTTTTTACTTATTTACTATGTCTACTAGAAAATTTAAAATTGTGGTTCATATTTACATTTCTACTGGAGAGTGCTGTTCCATTCTAAAGACTTCTGATAAAATAGTCAACCTATTCAACTTATCCAGATTCTATTAGGGTATATAATTTACTTCAGACACATTACTTCAAAATAAGAAAGTCCGGTCCTTGCCTCCCTAATCATCCCTGAAAGTCCTGCTCCCCGTTTGGGGAGGGACATACTAACTAAAACAGGAACTTTTCACTCCTGGAGATCTAGTCATGATCAAAACTCCTCCCTCTAATTCACCCTCCCTGACCCCAACTTGG
>CAUYRH010091787.1:0-13653 GCA_963574655.1 Perodicticus potto | reverse complement strand
TCCTGAGTAGCTGGGACTACAGGTGCCCACCACAATGCCCAGCAATTTTTCTGTTTTGCAGTTCGGCTGAGGCCGGGTTTGAACCCGCCACCTTCAGTATATGGGGCCGGCGCCCTACTTGATGAGCCACAGGCGCCGCCCAGCTGCCGAGATTTTAACCAACTGCCCTTGGGGATCTGGGCACACACTCCCATTTTGCACTGGCAGGCTGGGAGCAGCAGCATAAACACCAGGGCTGCTGTCACCACCACCACCACCAGGCTAGGCCCCCAGCCCCCACCCATTTGGCCCCTTCTTCCATAGCTCTCAAGCAAGCTATTAATGGGTTCTTACCAACCAAACACAGCCAGAATAACCCATGATGTCACCAGCAGCCAATCAGAGCACCACACTAGCATATGCAGAATTCTGTCACTCTTATTGAGGTGATGAAATTCCAAAGCAACAACATCCATTTCAGACAGGGGCACTGAGGCTGAGAGAGGAACGGATACCCACCCGGGGGTCACCACATATAGATGCCAGAGCCAGGACTTCTGACTGTAGTCTGGTGTTCTTGCTGCAGCTCACAGGACTATGAAAGACCCCAGAGCCTGGGCAGAAGCTCCTCCCTCCTGGGTAGCTCCTGGGATAGGAGTTGAGGCTCAGGTTCCCTTCCACACACACATTGTCCCTGTAAGACCTTGGGGGTCAGGACACTGGTGGAGCAGATCTTTCAACCTCTAGAGTTTAGGGCCAAGGTAGAAGGGTGCTGCCCTAAATTCCAGCCTATTGTCAGCCCAGTGTCCCCCAGGAAGGAATTAGAGGGGTCTGGCCAGGCTGTGCTGGGTATTGCTTAAGAGCAGATTATAAGAAGGGACCAAGACAAGGGCTCCTTTGTGGAGGCCCTGGCTTAGGGAGTCAAGTGACTTTTCAGCACACACGTGGGCAGTGCCAGCCTCTAAGTGTGGACAAAGGCACTGGCCACAGGGTTCCAGAGAGTCCCAACAACCCAGTGGCCAGAACCGTGGAGCACCGGACCAGCCAGGAAACCCACCTGTGAGTAGGAGGTGCCCCGGTAGACTGGGCTGGGGCTTTGAGGGCCTTCAGGGGTGATGACCATCCTTGCGTATGTGTGTGTGATATGTACACACAGGCAGCACATGTCAGATGTGTGGGCGCATGTGTGTCTGTGCAAAGGCCCTGAGGTAGCAACGAGCTGGGTGTGCACCAGGCACAGAGAGGCAGCCAGTGTGGCTGCATCAGTACAAATGGGGAGGAGGGGATCACCCGCAGCTCAGTAACTTGTTCCTGAGCATCTCCCATGAGAACACAAGAGGTACTCTCATTCTAAGAAGGAAATGGGCAATAAACAATTGATATTCAAGTGAGTGCTATGTAGAATAATTGAGCAAGGTGAGGGGGCAGAGAATGCCAGGTAGGCTGGTAAAGAACATCCCTTTTGAAGTAGGAATGAGCCATGTAGGACTCTGAGGAAGAGTATTCCCTAGGCAGATGAAAAGGTCCTCAGGCCACCATGCGGTGGCCATTTGAGCCGTTTCACGAGCTGGGCTCTGTTCTGAGGGTGGGAATATGGTGGTGCACCCAGCTGATCTGGCTCCTTACCTATTACTCCAGGGAGGGAACTTGAGGAGTTAATGAACAAGATGGGCTCAGAACATTGCCTGGCTCGAAGGACCTGAGTGCAGAGGGTGGACACTAATGTTGTTGCTGCCTTTGTCACAATACAAAGTTCAAGGCACATGCCAGTATGAAGAACTAGCAATGTTGACCCTGCCAAGGCTGTGGGCAGCCTCTGGCGCCTCCCACAGGCAATTGGAGCTGGGAGGGCCATAGAGACACCTCATGCATCTCCCAGTGTCCAGATGGGAGACCTGGGGTCCAGAGCAGGGAAGGGTCCTGATAGGCCCCTATGGGTGACCCCTCTGTCTGCCCACCAGGACCCAAGCCCACCTGCTACAGCCCTGTGCCTGGCCATGACCATCACCTACACAAGTCAAGTGGCTAATGCCCGCCTGGGTTCCTTCTCCCGCCTGCTGCTGTGCTGGCGTGGCAGCATCTACAAACTGCTGTATGGCGAGTTCCTCATCTTCCTGCTCTGCTACTATGCCATCCGCTTCATCTACAGGTACTGGTAGGGGCTCCAAGCTCCTGGGGGAGGGGCCCCAGCCATCAAGGGAGTCACTGCCCCTGTAAAGTACAAGGATGAACTGAGCTCCCAGCCAGGTCCTGAGGGCTGGGGAGAGAAACAGAATTCAGACCGGGAAGGCAGCTCAGCCCAGCTGGGGACAGCCTCAGCCGCCCTCTCCTCCAGCCTAGGGAACACTCTGGGACCCAGGTCCTACCTACCACTCAGCCAGCCTGTTTGACTCAGTCCCATACCCACTCATAGTCTACAAGGTACATTTTAAAAATATATATTCTAACTAAAATGTTTGTCTAAATACAAACAATGGATGTTGCGTGAACGGAGACGCGAGGGACAGTAGCTTTGCCCCAGGTGCAGAACTCGTACCTATAATTATTAGGGAAAGTGCAAGAAACAGACTACACACTCTCCAGGTGGCGTGTAGCAAATTGTCTTTATTTTGGGCCACCTTATATACACTGGTGGTCACGTACACACTTAATCTATAATCTATAGCTTTTTCCCATTACCTAACTTCTTCTAACTATAATTAACTACCAGAAAAACATTCACTCTACAAATCAACACAATACTTTGTTTTTACATTCTTCTTTGACATGCATCATCTTTTGAATATAGGCTCTAAATAAAGATCATAAAGAGCTGCAGGGGAGACTGGTGAATGAAACCCCTCAAGCACACACTTAGTTAACCCAAACGGATTTATGACTTTGTTTTTCTACAGAGCAGAAATCTTTCGGGCCCAAGACATTATGTACAGACAGACATGTGTCATCCTCTGATCCGTATCACCAAGGGTGGGGTTGTCGGCCCCTACGCACCTGGGCTTAACGGAAGCATACTTTACTGTTTTTATGGATTTTTACCTCCGAACAAACAGCCTCTGTGTGTATGCTTCAAGGGGAGCCCAGCTTTCTTGCTTCTGTATTAGCAAAAGCCATTTTAACCCATTAAAGGCTTGCCTTTGTGTGGCTTATGTAGGGTGGTCTTCTAACCCTACAACGGAGAACAAATATAATCACAGAATATATGACATTTTAAACTGAAAACACACTAATGACTACAATGGATTGTAAAATATCAAATAAACAAAATTCTTGAGTTTAATACTGATAACAAAACACACTGGTCTTCTGTGGTTTTCAGTAGGACTTTTTCAAAATAACTTGAGTTTATTTTTTAGAGCAGTTTTAGGATCACAGCAAGATTGAACAGAAGGTACGGCGAGTTCTCCAGTGCTGCTCTGCTCTATCCCCACACCCGCATCCCCCCATAATCAACACCCCCACACTGGCATATTTGTTACAATCCGTGACACCCCACACAGCTCCCCCCGCCCCCGTGAACCCATTATTGCCACAAGTTGGCAGGTTTCACTCTTGCGGATGTACATTCTCTGGGTCTGGCTATGCAGTGACATGGAGCCATCAGTACAGCATCACAGAGAGTAGCTGCACTGCCCTGAAATCTTCTGTGCTCCGTCTATTTATCCTTCTCTTTATTTATGTATTTATGTATTTTTGAGGCACAGTCCCACTTTTTTGCCCCTGGTAGAGTGCTATGGCGTCATAGCGCACAGCAATCTCAAACTCTTGGGCTCAAGCCATCCTCCTGCCTCAGCCTCCCAAGTAGCTGGGACTACAGACACCTGCCACAACACCTGGCTAGTTTGTTAGAGACAGGGGTCTCACTCTTGCTTAGGATGATCTCGAACCCCTGAGCTCAAGCAATCCGCCTGCCTCAGCCTCCCAGAGCACTAGGATTACCAATGTGAGTCACCACGCCTGGCTGTCTTACCCTTCTCTTTAAAGATTACTCTTCTCAGCTTGCTTTTAAACAACTGTCCCTTAGCTCCTTTCAAAAGGTCAGTCGTACCAAAACTGGTCCCTTCAGCAGAACCGTCCCTCCTACACCTCACCCAGTGATGTGAGCATTCACCCACAAGATGCCATCTCTATCCTGTCCTGGCTTGGGCTACCAGAGAAGGGGCCCTGGGCCAGTGGAAGGGATAAGGAAGATGTGGGACGATACCGAGGTGGCCCCGTTCCTATACCGGGCCTGACCTGGGGGCAGTCTCAGCCATCTCCCCCAGTGTCCACATATCTGCCCACCCCCAGACTGGCCCTCACGGACGAACAGCAGCTGTTGTTTGAGAAGCTGACTCTAAATTGCGACAGCTACATCCAGCTCATCCCCATTTCCTTCGTGCTGGGTGAGCTCCCCTTCCAGCTATCCCGGGTCCCTTGGCTGCCCACCTCCAGACAGGCCCTGGGGGAACTACCGGGAGGTGGGGGGTAGGGAGCAGCAAGGCCAGTGTGGAACGTCGGTGCCTCTCTAGGTGTGGCAATATGCAGGCCGCAGCCAGAGACACCAAAGTTAGACATTAGGAAGGGAGTAAGCACTCAAGACCCCATTTTCCGAGGGAAGCAATGACATCAGGACCCCTGGAGCCCTTGCGCAGGAGGGGACGGGCTCTGGCGGACTTGGGGGTCGGCAGGAGACTCCTGGGAGAGATAACCCTTGATGCCTTCTCGCCTCCACGCGAAGTTCTGCTTGCCCCTCTCCCCTCTTCCGCCTCCCCGCCAACCCCAGCGCCTCTGGGGAGGGTTGGGTCTGGGCCCGCGGGCAGCAGAAAGATGTACGGCCGCGTAGCCGGTGTCTCTGGCCGCAGCCCGGGCCCTCGCCCCCCGCCCCTCCTGCCCAGGCTTCTACGTGACGCTGGTAGTAACCCGCTGGTGGAACCAGTACGAGAATCTGCCGTGGCCCGACCGCCTCATGAGCCTGGTGTCGGGTTTCGTGGAGGGCAAGGACGAGCTAGGCCGGCTGCTGCGGCGCACGCTCATCCGCTACGCCAACCTGGGCAACGTGCTCATCCTGCGCAGCGTCAGCACCGCGGTCTACAAGCGCTTCCCCAGCCCCCAGCACCTGGTGCAAGCAGGTGGGCGGGGCGGAGACTGAGAGGGGCGTGGCGAGAGCGGAAGATGGGTGGACCCAGAGTCCGCGGGACTCGGGGAACCAAGGGTAGGGTGGAGCCAAGACCTGGGGGTTGACTTGGGCGGGGCGGAGTCAGGAGTGTACCCTGGGAGGATGAGCGTTTGAGGCAGGGCTAAGGACCCTTGAGGAGTAGGGAAAGGGTGGCAGCTTGGGAATTGGTGGAAAACTAAACCCGACCTCCTGCCCTAGCTCCTGCTTATTTGTAGTCTCCAGTCTGGAGGTCTGTGACATCGATGTCTGTCCTTGGCCTTGCCCGACCTGGTCCTGGGTAATAAGACAGGTCCCTCCCACATGCTGGCCCAGAACAACACAAAGTGGGTGCTCAGCAATTTTTTTTGTTGAAAGAAAGATGGCGAAGGAGGGCCACGGTCTTCGTGGGTTCAGCGGGGCCTGGCCTGGTCACCTGGTGCCAGCACCCCTTCAGCAGGTTCTCTCATCCACTGCCTTCTTCTTTGTACTCCGCAGGCTTTATGACCCCTGCAGAACACAAGCACTTCGAAAAACTGAGCTTACCACACAACATGTTCTGGGTGCCCTGGGTATGGTTTGCCAACCTGTCGATGAAAGCCTGGCTTGGAGGTCGAATCCGGGACCCTGTTCTGCTCCACAGTCTGCTGAACGTGAGCCCACTACACAAACGGGGCTGCTGCAGAGTGGGCAGGGTGTGGCCCAGATGAAGGTTCCCCACAGCCTGTGGTGGATTGTAGGATCTTTTCCAAAAGGAGGGTTCCACAGCCCAAGTTGGTTCCAACTCAAATGCCTCCTTCCATCTCCTAAGTGAGCCTGGGGGATCTTCATTCCTTTTTTTTTTTTTTTGGCTGGGGCTGAGTTTGAACCCACCGCCTCTGGGATATGGGGCCTGCACCCTACTCCTTTGAGCCACAGGCACCCCCCCAGGATCTTCAATCCTTTTTAATGGATAACGGCGAGGCATAGGGCGGTTTAGTGAACTGCCCATGACCTCACAACCTGGGCAGGGTCATGAGCACCAGACCCTGGTACCTGGAGAAGAGCTGGGAGTGCTCCAGGAAAGCAGAGAGCAGGAGAGCTCAGAATCCCATCCCTCCCTCCTGCCCCCAGGAAATGAACACCCTGCGTACTCAGTGTGGACATCTTTATGCCTATGACTGGATCAGTGTCCCTTTAGTGTACACACAGGTGAGGACTAGGCTGATGAGGCTGCCTGTTTGGGAAACTGAGGCTATAAGGATTTAGCCTGTGATGAGAAGGGCTTGCCTAGAGGCTGAGTAAAAAGTTTACCCTGGGAGTTGGGACTGGACTTTGAAGTTGGGTCTGGACTTTGAAGTGCCAAATTCTAAAAGTCCAGGCTTCTACCTGGTCAAGCCCAGTGGAGACAATGTGATTATCCCCATTTTAAAGAGGGTATAACAGGCTGGACACTTGTAGCTCAGTGAGTAGGGTGCCGGCTACATACACCAAAGCTGGCAGGTTCCAGCCCTGGCCGGGCCTGCTAAACAACAATGACAACTGCAACCAGAAAATGGCAGGGGGTGTTGTGGCGGGCGCCTGTAGTCCCAGCTACTAGAGAGGCCAAGGCAAGAGAATCACTTAAGCCCAAGAGTTTGAGGTTGCTATGAGCTATGACGCCATGGCACTCTACCGAGGGTGACAAAGTGAGACTCTGTCTCAAAAAAACAAAAAGAAAAAAAAAAAAAAGAAAGTCAGAGCAAGGCATCAGACTCTCAGCCTTGGGAGCTGCCTGATTTCAGGGGCCTCCCCAGCCCTTTTCTGCCGCATCGTCTTCTCTTTCCTCCCAGGTGGTGACTGTGGCAGTGTACAGCTTCTTCCTGGCTTGCCTGGTTGGGCGACAGTTTCTGAACCCAGCCAAGGCCTACCCTGGCCATGAGCTGGACCTCGTTGTGCCTCTCTTCACATTCCTGCAGTTCTTCTTCTATGTCGGCTGGCTGAAGGTGAGCCTCTCCCACACCTGGACGGGCTGGAGGCATGGCCAGAGTGGTCCTGGCCAGCAGCGGCCTGGGATAAGGATAGACAGCCTGGAAAGGAGGGCCTTGAATATGGAAAGTAGGGTATTAGGCCCCAAGCACAGTGTTCCAGTCTGCCTGTTCTCTGTGTTGTTACATATGAGACCCTAAGAGGAGAGGGACCTGCTTGAAGCCTGTGTCTGATTGGTCCAGAAATTAGCAGTATAAGAGGGAAATTTCGGTCAGTCTAAACCTTTGGTGCTTGCCCCTCCCCATCCCGAGAATGTTCTTCAGATGCTTGTCCAGAGCAAGGGAAATTCGTGGCATACGAGTGGTAGTGGCAGGCTCTGCTGGTCACCTCTGCTTAGTAAAACATAGCCCTGAGGTTGACTAACCCCTTGGCTTTAGAAAGCAAATTGGGACCACCTATCCTTGCTCAGGATGCCAATGGGGTGTGTGTGTGTCTCATTCCTACCCTAAGTGGCTCATCCAAGTATTTCGTCCCTCCTCTGTCAGTAATTCTAACAAGGGAAAACAGTTTTCTCTCCAGCTCTTTATCTGTCCTTTCGGTTTCCCACTCACTCTCCCTCCCTTCTTCCTTCCTTTATTTTTTGGTAGTGGTGGTGTGGGTTTTCCTCTCTTCCCCTTCTGTCCATGTGTGTTTCTCTCTCTCTTTCTCTTTCTCTCTGTCTCTCACGCACACACGCACTTGTGATTCCCTCTATAACCTCCCCCCAAGTTGTCTTTGATTTCAATAGATCAAAAGAGATCACACCACTGTTATGCTTTAAATTCTTGAAGGTGCCCCAGTTACTTGCAAGATGTCCTCTGGACCCTTAAGACACCTCATCACCTCTGCAGGGCTTTGTCAGGGTATATCAGAGATTAGTATCCAGAAATCTGCCCACCTGGACCACCCTTCAATTCAGCACATCCTCAGTATGTATCTCTGTTGCATTAGATAATAATGAATAAATACGTGTTTGAAAACATGAATAAAATTATGCAAGTCCAGGTAAGATGCATGGAGTGAGATAAAGGTGGTGACTCAGCTAAGTGACACACTCTGGGACAGCTGTGGGTTTTCAGGAAGGCACTGCTTCAGGAGAGTCAGAAGGGGTGAGTGTCTAGAGGGACGGGCCATGGCTTTGAAGACAGTGGTCAGGCAGGAAAGGCATCATGGGGTGAGGAAATGGTAGGAACTAAGGTTTAAGGGTGGGAAGTAAGGCCTCAAGTTCTGCCTGAGGGTTCCAGAGCCTCACCTATCTCCAAGGTGGCAGAACAGCTCATCAACCCCTTTGGAGAGGATGATGATGATTTTGAGACCAACTGGATTGTCGACAGGAACTTACAGGTATGGGGGGTGCACACCATGGATCCTCCCTAAACTGGACCCCAAGGAAGAGGACTCCACAGTTCTAAAGTGAGGCCTCACCCCTCACAGTGAATTGTCATCCCCTCCCAACCCACTGCCCATTGCAGCCAACTATTCACTCCCACAGGATTCTCACCTCAGTTTCTGGAACTGCAGGTTGGCATCAGTCTCTCCATTTCACAGGTAGAGAAACTGAGGTCCAGAGAGAGAGAAGTGAGTACCCCAAGCCATCAGGCAAGTTTGTGGCCTTGCCCAGGATGACCTATTTGTTGGGCTTCTCCTTCTGTCCCTGGTGACCAGGTGTCCCTTTTGGCTGTGGACGAGATGCACCAGGACCTGCCTTGGATGGAGCGGGACATGTACTGGAATGAACCAGAACCCCAGCCCCCCTACACAGCTGCTTCTGCCCAGTTCCGCGGATCCTCCTTTATGGGCTCCACCTTCAACATTAGGTAGGTAGTGCCTGGGAATAGAGGGGAAACCTAAGTTCTCCTTCCTTGTCCAGTGTTGGAAACTGAGGTCCAGAGACAACAGCCATAGTAGGCCCTCTAGTGCAGGGGCCTAAGAACTTAGTTAATATATATTGGGTGCCTAATAAGTGCTGGGCACTGTACATTGTTCATTTAAGATTTTTAACTATTTTTTTCTCCCAATAACTCTGGCTTGTTATCCACTGTTTTCACATGATTAAATACTAGTTTAGAGAGGTTAAGTTGCCCAGCCCCAAGGTCACATAGATAGCAGAGGGCACATCTGAGCCAGGTGTATCTGGTTCCACCTCTCAACTGTGATCTGTGCTGCTCAAGCTATAACGGCTGTTGGGTACCTCCAGGCTAAGTTCTCCTTCCTTGTCCAGTGTTGGAAACTGAGGTCCAGAGACAACAGCCAGTTATTGGTGATGTAGTGGGATATTAAGGCCTGGTTCCTGTCACCCAGAGCTATTGTCATCCAGAACTAGGTTTTCTAATAAGATAAGGTGTTTAGATGAGGAGTGGGAATAGGGCACCCTGACATGGCAGAGGGGTAGGAAGCACGTCCTCCATTAGGAGCAGGACCATCACAGATACCTCCTGGGTTGACCTTGTCCTACAGAGTAAAGGCTTCAAGCCACCCACAGCAACCAGACCCTCTACCATATGCTCCCATTCTCTCTTGAACTGTATTTCATGTGCTGGGGGCTGTGCCAGATGGTTCTCCCTCCCCAGGATGACAGAATTGAAAGGGCTCTGAAGAGTGTTTGGCACACATCAGGGTTCATACTCAATGTTTTCTTCTACAGTATCCAGCACTGTTGTTTCCTTGCTCTTTTAAGAAACCAATAAACTGCAATTAGGACTACAGTCCATAGTTACTGTAAGGAAGGGTTGGGAATGCGACCACATGAAGGCAGGGGACTTGGCTTACTTAGGTCAGAGGCATTTCTGGAGGACGGTTTTGAGCACTATGTAGTTTATACCCCAACACAGCTGAAGGTTGGGGTACAGAAAGTAAATAACAGAATAATAAAGCATAGAATTTGCCTGTAAGGAATGAACAATTTAGTGAGGGAGCTCAAATCCAAGGCCCTAACTCTGGACACAAGTTACAAAGTACTAGTTGCCTAGGAAAAGGGTATAAGTCACCTTTGGCTGGGCCTGGACCTGGGCCTTGGAACATGGGCAGAATTTGGACTCTAAGGATAGGCTACACTCTGGTGTAGGTTAAGCCCTCCTTTGTAAAGGTCTTGAGCTCCCAGAAAGCCTGCTGCCAGGAAGCCGCTCTTCTCTCTTTGCGGATGTTCCTCCACAGTTGGAACCATAAATCCCTGATCTTGCTCAGTCACTCTTGGGCCTGATCTGAACTGCCCATATCTGAGGACCAGTAGTCCTGATTGCCTGGAGTGAGGCATTTTAAAGGGAAGAACTGGGTGATGAAGAGGAGACCCTTTAATAACAGGCAGAGGTTTGGATGTTAACTGTGGGCAACAGGGAGTCACAGGACAGAATGAGGTGAGCTGGGCTCTGAGGGATCAGTTGCGAGGTACAGGAGGGATCGGGAGAGAGGTTAAGGCATTGTGAGGAACGCTGCGTGGCCTTGGCCTTGGGAGGGGGAGGAGGGGGTTGGAGAGAAGCATGGGCAGGCTTTGGTGTTTTGTCCACTCAGCGCTGTCTCTGCCCCTTCATCCCAGCCTGCACAAAGAAGACATGGAGTTCCAGCGGAATCAAGAGGACGAGGAGGATGGTCACACTGGCATCATTGGCCGCTTCTTAGGGCTGCAGTCCCATGACCACCATCCTCCCAGGACAAACTCAAAGACCAAACTACTATGGCCCAAGTGGGACACATTTTTCCAGGAGGGCCAGCATAAGAACCCCAAGGGGACCAAACAGAACCTTAGGGGCCATGAGGATAGCAAGGCCTTGAAGCTTAAGGTAGTGGATGCCTTTAAGACTGCTCCACTGTATCAGAGGCCAGGCTACTACAGTGCCCCCCAGACACCCCTTGGCCCCAAATCCATGGTCTTTCCCCCAGAACATTCAGCGCCTTCAAGGCTTCACAGTGTTGCAAACATAGACACCAAAGATAAAAGCCTAAAGCCTGTGACTTCAGGGTCCAAGAATGGTTCTGAATTGCTCTCAGAGGATGACGTGGCCTTGACAGAGCACCCAGAAGTATCTCACATGAGGAGGAAAACTGTGGAGTTTAACCTGATGGATATGCCAGAGATCCCTGAACATCTCAGAGAGCCACCTGTGGAGCAGCCAGCAAGCAACATACACATTATACTCAAAGATCATGGCGATCATTACTGGGCCTTGGAAAACAGGTCTGTCCTCCATCCAAACAGGTCACCACATTGCCCATGCATGAACCCTCTTTCTTTCCTCCCAGCTTCCCTTGCACTGGCCTACCTTTCCTTCACAAATTCCTGATTCCATCATTGCCCGAGTATGCTGAACCTAGGCCCAGCAATGGATCAGGGTATATACCTGGCCACCTAAGAAGGGACCTTAGGGAAATGTTGGGGACTCACTTCACCCAAGAGCCTGAAATCACCAGGAAGACTTCCCTGGGATCCAGGTTAAGTATGAGGTTGCACTGACAAGAATGATACTGTAGGTCAGGCGTGGTGGCTCCTATAATCCTAGCACTCTGGGAGCCCAAGGTGGGTGGTTGCCCTGAGCTCACAGGTTTGAGACCAGCCTGAGCAAGAGCGAGAGCCCATCTCTAAAAATAGCTGGGCGTTGTGGCATGCACCTGTAGTCCCAGCTACTTGGGAGGTTGAGGCAAGAGAATTACTTGAGCCCAAGTTAGAGGCTGCTATGAACTCTGACACCATGGCACTATACCAAGAGTGACAAAGTGAGACTGTCTCAAAAAAAAAAAAAAAAAGCTTACTTTGAGCAGAAGTGGCTGACGCAAAGTTACAGAGCAGAACTGGGGGTTCAAGGTCATAGCCCAGGAACTTGACTCACTACCCACTCAGCTGGAAGATGGCAAATGAGCACTTCCCCTGTCCACAGTGGTACCCAAGCACTGCCTCACTCCCAGGAACTAGCATATGGCAAAGCTGAGGGCATCCAAAGAACATACTTAACTTGGTGCTTCCTTAGAATTAGCCCAAAGCTGTCAGAAACATGTTTCCCTATTCCAGATTTCCTGGACACTTCCGCCCAATAAGAGACACCCCACCCCCAACCAAAATGAGAGGAAGTGTAACTTTCCACTTCAAAATTTTCAAGAAGTTGCTTTTGTGGTCAGAACACACAGCTATTGTGATTGAAAACTTGAAGAGGCAACAATTTCAGTCTTGCTTCTCTCTGGCTAGACAGGAACTCTACAAATCACCTGCAGGTTTTAGGAAAGGATTTTTTTTTTTTTAACTTTATGATCTCATTTAATCTTTTCCTTTTTTATTAAATCACAGCTGCGTACATTAGTGCAATCAAGGGGTACAATGTGGTTTCATATATAATCTGAAATGTTTTCATCAAATGTTTAACATAGCCTTCATGGCATTTTCTTTTTTTTTCCAGTGCTAAGACAATTTATTTACAGAAAAGAATACAGAAAACACTAAAGCTCCTGGTAGAGAAAGAGAACTCAAGTGGGTAGAGAAAAGTTTTCTTCGTTTCTCTCCCCGTCTCCCGCTTTAGGCTTTTAGTCTTAGAGTATATAATATAGGTGTGTGGGTTCCTTGTCAGGAAACGATTATCACAGTCCCCTCTGCCAGGGGCAAGGTGATTGAATGTATCAGTGAATGAACAGTCCATTCATGGAATTGAGGCCTATGAAATTGACCTAGGCACAGGAAATGAGAGGAGACACCAAGGCACAGGTGTCTCCTCGGCAGTTTTCCGGCCTTTTTAGCTATTGGAGCCTCCGGTGGGGGTTGGAGGTCCCCCTCCTTGCCTGTCATCCAGCCCGCTGGTTCTTCAGCTGACTGCCGCAGGACACCACGGAGGAGGGCTAGGAAAGGTTATTATTTAAGGTGTCAACTTTTGCCCTCCTACTGCAAAAGTAGCATATAAATGAAATTACCTTCTATACTCACACCGTGAACTTTCTTATATTCTCAACAGGGATGAA
The DNA here is from genome assembly GCA_963574655.1 of Perodicticus potto. Taxonomy (NCBI): domain Eukaryota; kingdom Metazoa; phylum Chordata; class Mammalia; order Primates; family Lorisidae; genus Perodicticus; species Perodicticus potto. The sequence continues at coordinate 623 of CAUYRH010091787.1, read as the reverse complement.
GCATATTCCTAACCGGTTTGCTAAGGTGGATGGCTTCACTGGCCTGTCCTCACCTGCATGTGCATCAGCGGGACACTGAGCCTGTCACTGCCACATAACCGTACACACTGAAGACTATGTTCCTATGACAGCCTGAATTAAATCGTTAGTTTATGGATAAAAATTAGTCCAGAATTGCTTCAGTCTTTAAATGCCTTTCATATATAAAAACTAAAAACTAGAATGAAGCACTAGAAACTACTACTAACGTACTACTAGAAACAGGAAGTTCAGAATCACAAACCCTTACTTAGTCCTGTCTGAATTCAACATGGCCACACCTTTTTATCTTTTTCAAACTATTATTTAAATATAATAAATACAAATATTCTAAGTGGTTCATTTTGATGAGTATAACTGAAAATTAACTATGACACTTAAGGGATCTAGAAGATGGCCTGGACAGATTTCTGGTCCATACCAAGATCTCAAAAGACAACAGCTGGGTACCAAATTTCTTTATTTGAAGGAATGGTACAAATGAAAGAACTGAAGTGGATGTTTTGGTACAACTTATAGAAAAGGTAAAGGAAACCCCAACATGCATGCACTGCCTTGGTGATCACAGAAGTCACCCCGTGACT
>CAUYRH010091786.1:0-10295 GCA_963574655.1 Perodicticus potto | reverse complement strand
ACGTGGCGGACACACCAGATGATCCCATTCATAAACAAATGGCTGATATGTCAGAAATCAAATTGAGAATTTGGATTGCAAATAAGATTAATGGAGGTAAAGTTGGAATTATAAATTCAAGGAGCATTTCATAAGTTGTCTGAAGAATTCAACGAATTCAAAGACAAAATCACCAAAGATTTTGACACATTGAGACAAGAACTTGCAGCCTTCAAAGATCTGAGAAATACAGAAGAATCCCTCAGTAACAGAATGGAGCAGGGAGAAGAGATTTCTGACATTGAAGGGAAAGCTTTTAAGTGCTCCCCAACACTCAAAAGAGGAATAGAAGTGGAGAGCAAAAATGGATCATTCTCTCAGAGAGCTCTGGGATAATTCAAAGAAAACTAATATTCACCTGATAGGAATTCCTGAAGATGACGAGGTTGCTACAAAAGGCACAGATGCTCAACTCCATGAGATAATCAAGGAGAATGTCCCAGACATGCCAAGGGATTTCGAAATTCAGATAGCAGACAGTTTCAGAACCCCAGCACCACTCAATCCAAATAAGGCATCTCCTAGATGCATTATAATTAACTTGACCAAAGTTAATATGAAGGAGAAAATTTTGCAAGCAGCCAGATGTAAGAAAACTGTAACTTACAAGGGGCAGAATATTAGAATGACTGCAGATTTCTCTGCTGAAACCCTTCAAGGCAGAAGAGGGCAATCCTTGACTTTTTTTTTTTTTTTTAATTTTTGTGTGTGTTTTTTTTATAACTTTATTTTATTTTATTTTTTGTTATTGTTGCAGTTTGGCTGGGGCCAGGCTTGAACTAGCCACCTTTGGCATACGGGGCCAGCACCCTACTCCCTGAGCCACAGGCGCCACCCAGATCATTGACTTTTAATCTCCTAAAAAAAAAAATAACTTTCAACCCAGGATTCTGTATCCAGTGAAACTGAGTTTCATTTATGATGGAGAAATTAAATACTTTAATGACATTTCTTGTTGAAGAAATTTGCCATAACTAAACCAGCTCTCCGGGATATTCTCAGACCTATCTATCCTCCATAATGACTAGTGCAATCCTCTATCACTAAAGTAAACTAACTCAGAAACTTGTGATCAAATTCCAACTGCCACAGAAATTAAATACTTTAATGACATTCACATGTTAAAGAAATTTGCCATAACTAAACGAGCTCTCCGGGATATTCTCAGACCTATCTATACGCCATAATGACTAGTGCAATCCTCTACCACTAAAGTAAACTAACTCAAACTTTTGATCAAATTCCAACTCCCACAGTGGCGAAAGGCTTAAAAATGTCCACTGGACTTTCAAAAAACTCGATACCCAAAATTCTGCCAGGCTTATCAGTATTCTCAATTGATCTGAATGGCTTACATTTTCCTCTAAAGAGGCACAGGTTGGCTGATTTGATACAAAACCTCAGGCCAGATATCTGCCGCATACAAGAATCTAATCTTATCTTCAAAGATAAATATAGTGGGGGCAGAACATGATTGTAAGAGGGACTTTACCTAACAAATGCAATCAGTGTAACCTGGTTTCTTGTACCCTCAATGAATTTCCAATAATAGTAATAATAATTTAATAAAACTTGTTTTGCAGTCAGCAAACTGGGATTAATAATAAATAATAAAAATTTCACTTAGTTGTTTTTGGTAATAATACTAACACTGGCTTGTTTTAAAATTAAATGTATTGTTAAAATAAGACTCCATAGACCAGGCACACGGCTCATGCCTATAATCCCAGCACTATGGGAGGCTGAGGCTAGAAGGATGGATCGCTTCAGCTCAGGAGTTCAAGACCAGTCTGAGCAAGAGCAAGACCCCATCTGTACTAAAAATTGAAAGACTAACCATGTGTAGTGGTGCCTGCCTGTGGTCCCAGCTACTCCAGAGGCTAAGGCAAGAGGATGCCTCATGTCTAAGAGTTTGAGGTTGCTGTGAGCTATGATGCCACAATACTCTACCCAGGGTGACAAAGTGAGACTCAGTCTCAAAAACAATAAAAATAAAAATAACAGGCTCAGCACCTGTAGCTCAGTGGCTAGCACACCAGCCACAAGCACCAGGGTTGGCAGGTTCGAACCCAGGCTGAGCCTGCCAAACAACATGACAACTACAACAAAAAAAATGGTTGGGCATTGTGGTGGGTGCCTGTAGTCCCAGCTACTTGGGAGGCTGAGGCAATAGAATAGCTTAAGCCCAAGAGTTTGTGATTGCTGTGAGCTGTGACGTCACCGCACTCTACATAGTGAGATTCTGTCTCAAAAAAATATGTAAATATATACATAAAAATAAAAAGAATAAGACTGCATAGAACAAATGCTCCCATTTTCTCAGATGTGTAAGCTTGTGTAATAAACCAACCTCAAGACTGAGCATTTTAACTGAGCTGAGTGGTTTGCAGCTCTCACTATAAACAGGTGTGATAATACCTGAGCTGGTCTATACCTGCTCATTGAGCAAGTCTCCTGATGTCATGTCTGAATGTTGAGGCAATGTCAAGTTTCTGTAAAAATTCCTAAACATTTACTGTCAGTTTCTATTCTTCTGTCATTGCACAGACATCACACAGAGTTGACAGACTGACTAGAACTTGACTAATGGATTGTTGAAAATCTAGTTTGACTAAACTACTTTTTAAATATGTTAGCAGTTCCCTTTGCTGCAGAAATTCTCAGGGTCTTTAATGTATTAACGAGGATTATTGTCCAAGAGCACAATAGGGCACGTGGCATCCCCCACCTTTCCAACACCTGATCTTCCTCACTGGGCGTCTCCTATCTGGTGCATCTCTCCTGCTCAGCAGCATTAGGAGATGACGTGCAGCCACTTCCAACACAGACCGGGTATTAAGAAGCCCCCAGGCCTGCTACTCACTACTCCTCTGTCCAGGCAAGCATCAGCTTCAACTGTTTCGCAAATAAAATGAAAATGAACTTCAATAAAGTCCCTCGAAACTGATGCAAAGTCGTCCTGACTTCCTCGGTCTGTGTGTTCATTGCAGCTGTCCCTGTGTGCAGACACAGCTGGTTCCTCTGTTCATGAGTTGGATGGTTTTACTCCTGGCTGTTTGGATTGTGTATTCCCTCGTCAGTGAGCCCAGCAGGGCCTCAGCTTAATTTTCTCATCTGATACTATGCCATTGCCACCTATTCCATCACACCTGTGTGGCCTAATTAACTCAGAAGTCCTTTCCCTGTCTACAGCTAACAGAAATTGGTCAATACACGAAAGCCCCTTTCATAAATAGACTTACAGATAAAAAGCAATGCCTTCAATAAGAATCACTGGATTCAATAACTTTTTAAAAACATAAGAGCCCTAGATATAATGAATACCTCATTTTGCAGATGGGTACACTGAAGGGTCGAAGAATGGGGGGGCCTCGTGCAAGGCCACACAGCTGATTGCTGGTAGAGCCGCACCCACACCCTGGAGCTTACATCCTTTTACATCCTTTTGTAGTAGAAGCTCAAAGAACCTTAACAATTTATGCCTGTAAGTAATAATCATTTGACAATTCCAAGCTGGTCACATTTTCATTCACATGTACATTCTCCCTCCCAAAAGTTTCCATGGGTTTGCAATTTAGTAGAGTATGATGGTGTTCAACTAAATGTCCTACAGCTTGGCATGCATCATATATTGTTATAATAGATGAAGTTCCGGTTTCCATTTTAAGTTGCGGTTGTTTACTTACTTAATGTAGGTTGTATGCTGGTGGGGCATTAGCACCACAAATAAGAATATGTTTGGGGTGTAAATACTGAAATGCGGGTTTTATTGGCTGCATCCATCCATCCATCCATTCAATCACTCATTGTTGAAGTGAAATCAATGGTGTAATCTCCTTTTGAATGCCCACTGCCTGACTGCAGCAAGCAACACCAGATTTGTCAATGGCATCGTCATGTCATACAGAATTTCTCAGTTTAGTTGGAGGACAGGTACATAAATAGAAAAAAGATGTATTTGTACAGATACTGTGAGAGCACAGAGGGGGCCCCACACAGGGAGACATGGCACACAGGGGGAAAGCCTGCAATGAACCCCAAGGAATGCTGGAGATGTTATCTGTGCAAAAGGGCGTGAGGGAGGAACAGGAAGGGAGAAGAGTCTGGTGGGCAGAGGCAGAGGAGAAGAGTCTGGTCCTTGGGGACTCTTTACAGGCAAATCCCTGCTCCTGGCCCCAAGAGACAAACTCAAAGGGGCAGGAAGCCAGAGGCAGAGGCGTGGGAACCGGTGGGCCAGTTCATGAGGGTAAAGACTTAAGTGCCATGGGGGACTTGATTCAAGACCAGAGATGCTCAACCAGGGTACTGTGCCATTCTGAGCAAGATGATCATTATAGGAGCTGTCCTGTGTATCACATGACATTTCCCAAATCCCTGGATTCCACCCACAGGACCAATAGCATCCAACAAAATATATCTCTCCTAAGGGGCAAAACCACCCCCCCTGGAAGACCACTGCTCCAGACAAAAGGGAGTCACATGAGGGTCTCCTGTGACACAGTCAGAGTCCTCCAAGATGGGCAGGGAGTCACGTAAAGGTCTCCTGTAACACAGTCAAGTCCTCCGAGATGGGGCAGGAAAGCCTGGACCAAAGCATTCAACCTCCGAAGACTTCTGGAATCAGAATGCTTCTCTATATTACCTTCTCTTGTTATTCATCTTATTAGAGGGTGCCCAAATTTGTCCTTCCTATCAGCTTCTCCACTGACAACCATTCTCTCATTTCGGCAGTTATTCAGACGTGAGCAGCGTGGGTACTGGATCTATTCTGGATGGGCTGGGTCTGGCTGACCTGAGTTGTTATGGGGACAGGGCTATTTGAGACCTCACAGGTACAAGACCTTGCAGGTGGGTTGTTTTGGGGAGCTGATTGTTTTGGAGGACTGATTAATGTCTCAGTGTCTTCCTGACATAAACAGATAGATATCGGTTGTTTGGGGAATAGCCTGATGAGGACCATAGGGAGGGGGCTTTCAAGAAAGAACACATAATGTGTCAGGACGGTTCCTGGGGACTGGCCAGATGTTTGGTATATAATAGGGTCTCCAACCACTGACCAATCAGAAGGAGGCAGAGAAATCACGAAGTAGAGATATTGTCAAGGCCTTGATGGGCTATCTGAGATAATAGAGTCCCAGGATGACCTACCCTAGTTAACATAGTAAAAATCACACGCACCAGCGCCATGACACTTTTCAAATATCATAGCAACCCTCAGAAATTGCCTTACAAGGATAGAAATGGGGAGGGTTCCCAATTCCAGGAATTCCATACCCTCTTCCAAGAAAAACCATGAATATTCCATCCCACATTTAACACAAAATTAGGGAGTCAGCATAGAAGGAGAAATCTTGCTAAACTCAGTGACTCCTCCCCTCGGAGGGACTGGCCTGCTCCTTCTTTGGAATGTGCCATGCTGTCGTCCTTAATAAAACCTTGGCACTTTGCCCATTTGCACCTGCTAGCTCTGCCCACTCATTCTGTGTTCGCAGTACCAGTGAGCATGCTCTGGTCCTGGGAACCAAGAACATGGGGACGCGGGGCCCTGACATCTCGTCCCTCCACACCTAACAATTCCATCACTTCTCTGCCATACTCAGAATCATGTCTTTATTTTCATTCATCTCAGCTAGTATTTCCTAAACATTTACCACCCACAGGTCTATAATGATGTGACCTGCTCCCTGCTCCCACCTGCACCTCCCTTGTTCCTTCCTTGGACATAGATTAGAGATAGATGAATCTTCTCCCAGAGTCTCTTGGGTCAGCTCTGCCCTGGCCAGGCCCTCACAGGCGCCCTCTGCACCTTACTCTGCCGATCTTCCCCTTGTGAGTGATCTACTGTCCTGCACACATTGCCCCCTTCCTATACCCATTGTTCTTCACTCATCCTCCCACTCAGCAGACATCTGCGGGGCTCTTGTGGACCAACTTGACTCAGTATCCAAGACCTCGTCAACATGCTGCAACAGCCCTGGTTCACCCCGGTTCCCACTCTCGTGGGGCCTGTGTTCCAGGCTCCCTCCACGCCAGGGAGGCTCCTGCTGCTGCCCCTGCCCAGAGCCCCTCCCAGCACCCTCAGCCCCTGCAGACCCCTCCTTCAGAGTCACGCTTCACACACAGTCCCCCCAACTGTCTCAGCAACCTGCGCCCTCTGTGGGCCCCTGCTCTGCGCGGTGACTATCTATATACTCGTCTTCATCCCAGGAGGCTGTACATTTGGGAGCAGGGAAAGGATGGCATCAGTGGAAACCTGCATGTGGTAAATGTTTGGTAAACGCTAGCTGAGATGAATTAAAATAAAGAAGCAATTTCAATGTCATTATTGCTGTCTGACTTTTGATTTTAATGGGAACCTAGACACCAAGAGATTCAATTTCTAGTTGGAAAACCTACTGTTATAATTCAAGAAGGGGTGGGGGGAGCTCTGAATCACTCTGGCTGGAACACCTGCCCCAGCTGCGAGAGAGGGGAGGGAAGGCCAGGAAGCCTAAGTCATCATCTCGAGCTTCCCAGAATTCACAAACTACCTGTTACCACTTAACAACAACTGAAAAGTTATTTGCCTATTTTTAAAAGGTTGCCATTTTACTTATTTATTATTTTTTGAAACAGTCTCACTCTGTCACCCTGAGTAAAGTTGGGGCATCATAGCTCACAGCCACCTCAAACTCCTTGGCTCCCAGCAATCCTATTGCCTCAGTTTCCCAAGTAGCTAGAACTACAGGTGCCCACCACAATGCCCACCTAACTTTTTTTTCCACTTTACAGTAGAGACAGGGGTCTCACTCTTGCTCAGGCTGGCCTTGAACTCCTGACCTCAAGCAATCTACCCACCTTGGCTTCCCAGAGTGCTAGGATTACAGGTGTGAGCCACCACACCCAGCCAAAAAGGTGATCTTTTAAATTATTCCATAATTTTCATGATAGTTTCTCTTAATGCAAACATATAGACAATAAATTTTATTTTAAAAGAAGCCTGGTTGCTGATGGAGAAAGAAATAACTTTCTCTACGTAGCATATGGAAGGAAGTTATTTCCCTTTATATTTTAATAATTAACTTAGTCAAGACCATATTTGGGGCAAGATGGTTTCACTTGCACAGCAATAGAATTTCCAAATGCTATACATCCCTGTCTCCATCCATAGGCTATGACGAAAGGTTTGTGAGCTCCAGTTTGGCATACTGAACGAGAAAGCATTTTCAGAAAGAGGAGCTGGCACCAGGCAGGACCTGTGGCCAGGTAGGGCCTTCCAAATGCGTTTCCTCTTTGGTGTTCCTCCCTCCTCCAAGCAGGGAGTGGCTGGCCAGCACTTTACCTGCTGGGCCTGGTGTCTGATCAGACCAACGATATGTTCTGTTTTCTTCCTGTGGCAAGGTACTGAGCTGGAATCTCCTTGACCCCCACATGTGTTGGCAGTCACATTCCATCTGGCCAGGCCCAAAGTAGACGTGAGTCTGTGTCTTGGCCTTTTCCCCAAAGCCAGAGCATGGAGTGAGGTAGGTGGGCAGAGATGCTATCTGCCTCTTTGGAAGTGTGGGCCATCAAAGACAGATGCTCCTGCTCTGAGGCTGACTCTGCTACCTGGCACTGCTGCCTATGGAGAGAGTGGGAGCCCGAGGAAAAGGTCACAGCCAGGGACAGTGTGAGAACTCTGGGCCTCAGTCTCCAGGGAGGTCCCAGGATGTCCCTCAGGAGCCAGGTGGCCCTGAGCCAGCCCCATCCCCCTCAGGGCCTCAGTTTCCCTCAGAGCTGTGAGGACTAAATATCACATCCACAAAGGGCCAGTGCAGGAGGACAGCCTGGGCCAATGCCAAGCTGCCATGTGGAAGTGTTGCCCCAAAGCACAGCCTCAACCGTGCAAGAATAGCCAACTGTAAGACTGGCTGCAGGATCTGCCTCATCCAGTGCAAGATGGAAATGCAGAGACAGCCTGGTGCGGTGGCTCATGCCTGTAACCCAAGCACTCAAGAGACCAAGGTGGGTGGATTGCCTGAGCTCATGAGTTTGGGACCAGCCTGAGCAAGAGCAAGACCTTGTCTCTTAAAAAAAAAAAAAAATAGATGGGCATTGTGGTAGGCACCTGTAGTCCCAGCTACTCAGGAGACTGAAGCAAGAGCTTGAGGCTAATGTGAGCTGTGGCACCACGGCATTCTTCCAAGGAGAATGGTAGAATGGGGGCACTCAAGAGGCCAAGGTGGGTGGATTGCCTGAGCTCATGAGTTCGAGACCAGCCTGAGCAAGAGCAAGACCTCGTCTCTTAAAAAAAAAAAAAAATAGATGGGCATTGTGGTAGGCACCTGTAGTCCCAGCTACTCAGGAGACTGAGGCAAGAGCTTGAGGCTGCTGTGAGCTGTGATGCCACAGCATTCTACCGAGGGTGACAAAGTGAGACTCTGTTTCAAAAAAAAAGAGAAAGAGGGAGACCTGACTGAAGATAGCGGCCGAGTAGCAGCTTCTGTGCAGCTGGGCGCAGTGAAGAGTGGGGAGAGAAGACCCCAGGCATCTCTGGCTGGTGGGTTTAGCCCAGAAGCTTCCCTTTGGTGATACAGAAAGTCAGTGAGAGTCTTCTGGACCCCACAAGGACAGAGGCAGTGTAAAACTGGCAAGTGATAGGTGTGTTTGTTCCCTCGGAGGCTGCCTGCAGCTGTAACCACAGCAATGGCAAGATTGCAAGCAGGAAAAGCCTTACCTGGGGGCTGTTTTGGTTTTTTGGTCTTGGACTCTCGATTAAACTGCCTTGGGAGATCTTGGGCCAGTGTGTGGACTTTGGGCGTTGTCTGGGGCCTCAGACTGAGCTTCTGAGCCAGAAAGGAGCTAATATCCTTCAGCTGCGGGCTGCCCCTGCATGTTGCTGCACCAGGATTGGCCGGGAGACCTTGGGCAAGTAATCTAGTGACTGAGCTGCCCAAAGGCGGGGACTGAGACACTGGGCAAGTGCGGAGATCCAAGCTTTTGGCAGATTGACAGCCGTGGCCCTCAGGGGCATAGGGGGAGACTGGATTTGGTACACTGGATAAGCAGGCAGCCACGCCAGGAAAGATCCCAGGGATAAGTACTTTCCCTGGAAACCTTCTGCTTGGCCAAGGTTCATGGCTTGGAGGGTCTTTTGAGTGGGCTGAGGAGTCATTTGGGCTCCCAAGCCTGCAGGGTCCGAGTAATCAGCAGAGGCCTCCAGTCCCCATCTCGTACAGCTGTATCAACATTGTGATTAACACCTCATACCTCAGAAGATCACCTGTTGCCCCGTCAATACTTAGCAAGATATATATACTGTTTGGTTTCTTGGTGGTGGAGTTTTTGTTTTTGTTTTTTGTTTTTAATTTCAACATTTTTCCTTGACATTTTTTTCTTTTATTTTTTTTTTCTTTCACCATTCTAGTTTAAATACAATCTTCCATTTTTGCCTTCTTCAACAATTAGAATTTCATTTTTGCTAGTGTTTTTGTCCCTATGATTTCTTTCTCCCCCCCTAGTATTTTTGTCTTTCCTCTCTACCTGCTGGAGGTAGGGTATTGTGTCTGAGCCGGCTGCCAAAGAGCTGTTGACCTCAAGGGAATCACCCAACCCAGCACCCCCGGAGGTTGGAGGTCTTTAAGGATGGGCCCTAGTACCCTACTGCACACCTATATTTCTCCTGTTTCTCTCTTTCAGTGCCTTTCTTCTTTTTGTCAATATTTCCTTTTACTCACCCCCTCTTCTTTCTCTCTCTCTCTCTCTCTTTTTTTTTCTCTCTTCTTTAAATCTTTTTTCCCTTCTTGCTCTTCCATCTTTTCATCCTTCTGGTCTTGCACCAGAAGGACTCATTAAAACTTTAGGCCAGCACTACAGTAACTTAAAGAGCAAGAAGAAGTGAAAGGAAAATTAGGGTAAGGAAACAGATACAAGAAAGCACTCATGAGGCAGAATCAGCAGAAAAATCCTGGCAACATGAAATCCCAGGCCAGAGTAACCCCTTCTAGGGATCGTGAGATAGCTACCGCAGAAGATTCCTCCTATAAAGAAATGTTAGAAATGACAGAAGGGGAATTTATTTATTTATTTTTTATTTTTTTATTTTTTAAATATATGTATTTTATTATTCTTCATTACATTATTTCCCGTCCCCCTCTGTGGTAAGACAGAATTGATTTACAGAAAAGAATACAGAAAACACCAAAGCTCCTGGTAGAGGGAGAGATTTCAAGTGGGGAGAGAGATGCTCTCTCCGTTCCTCTCCTGGTCTTTCCCCATCTCCTCCTCTAGGCCTCTAG
>CAUYRH010091783.1:0-16138 GCA_963574655.1 Perodicticus potto | reverse complement strand
GCCTCCCAAGTAGCTGGGACTACAGGCGCCTGCCACAACGCCCGGCCATTTTTTGGTTGCAGCCGTCATTGTTGTTTGGCGGGCCCGGGCTGGATTCGAACCCGCCAGCTCAGGTGTATGTGGCTGGCGCCTTAGCCCGTTGAGCCACAGGCGCCGAGCCTTGAAGTCTGTTTAAAATTTCCCTTACGCTTTTCTCTTTAAAGCAAGTGTAATTTAGTCTAATAGTTAGACTATTTTAGTTTTCAGGGATATAGGCTTGTGCAGGGTCTTTCTTTCTTAAATAATAGTGCTGCATTACACTTGGACAACCTGGTCTGTAGAAAGGTAATTTGTATGACAGGCATTAAATATACTTGTAGCTCAAAATAAGAAAATGTACTTAGATGAATAAAAAATACTTTTACTGAAATCCCTGCAGTGAAAATAATTTTGGTGGTGTAATTCTGAAACTCTCTATTTCATTTTTCCTTTCTCTATTATTGTCTTGATCTTAATATCTCTATGTTTGATAACCCAAGGCTTCTTAGTACTGTAATTGTAATGATATTACAGAATGGACTATGATTTCGTATTTATATTTGTTGTTTGGTGTTAATTTAGACCACCACCAAGAGTGAATGAGAGTACACATTTCCTTGCCCCTTGGTGAGCAGTGTTGTCTAATACTCAAAAGCAATTTTGGCGATTTAAAAGTAGACGTGTATACATTTTTTTCTGTTATATTTATTCTTTTACTTATAAGAAGTGTGTAACTTTTAATACAAATATTGCCCAATTTTCATTCTATGCAAAGTGTTTATGCCCTTTAGTAATTGTCTATTGTCAAAGCAGTGTTTTTTTTTTTTTTTTGTAATTAATTCATAAAACTCATTTGTATATTTAGGATGGTATCACCATTATCGAAATTATCTTCTCTACAATTTGGTATTTGCTTTTTATTTCAATGTACTCTTTTTATCTCTCTTCTCTTCTTCCTCTTTTTCAGGAGCAAATATTCCCAGTCTTTTCTCCTTATTTCATGTAGAGCAGTTTAGTCTTCTTTTATTGCAGGGAGAAGACGATCATTTGGCAGTGATGATGTAGTCCAGATTGCAGAATTGAGTTGGAGGTTGAAGTATGTGAGTCTGTTCCTCGCCAGTTCCGTAAGTCGATGAATAGCACACCTATTCAGACAACTTTTAGATCGTATACAACTCTGAAATGTAATCTTCCTTCTAATGCTTCTCAAGTTTAAGCATGTCAAGTATCTGTAACCTTCTGACTCCTTACAAAATTCTTCTCACACGTGACTTCAATATCCTGTGCATACTTTATCAGGTAATCCAAGAGAAAAACATTGATCTGTAGTGAGAGTGTAGCACTGATATTTGTCAAAGGTCAGAGCTTCAGAAATTTAAATTATTAATAAATCTATAAACTGCTAGTATTTTTATATTGTGATGGTAAAATATTGTGTAGTTTTTTTTTATATCGTGTAGTTCCTATCAGGAGTTTCTAAGCAGACTTTTTCTACTAAAATCCAACCTGTTCCTCATTTTTGACTGAGAAAAGCTAAATCTTTTCTTTTTCTTTTTTCTTTTTTTTATTAAATCATAGCTGTGTACATTAGTGCAATCATGTAAATCTTTTCTTTTGGAGAAAAACAAAAAAGGTCTGTTTTTAAGATCTAATCCTAAAAAGGTATAGGGTAAAGGTATAGGAAATATGTAATCCTGCACAGACTTCCCCAAATTCCCCAAACCACTGAAGATGATCCCCAATGGGACAAATCCTAACTGGGCTCTGGAAATGTGCAGGCCGTTCCTAAGCCTCAGTGCCGGGAACACCTGCCACCCGCGAAGAAGCAGGAGACAGGGCCAAAGAAGACACTAGAACCAGCGTGCAGTCTGCCTTGCCTTCTGAAGAGCCATCAGACTCCCAGGACATAAGCAAGAAATTATAGGGGAACCCTGCTGATACCCCTTCACTTAGAGGGCTGAGAGCGGGAGGTGAGAGCGTGCTGTGGGACAAAAGTGAGCTCTTCGTGCAATGAATGAGCAGCATCTGAAGTTTTCCAGGGAAGGGAAACAGAAGGTGGTTGCTCTGGGGGAGTTCTCCAGCACGTCCCCTGATGACCAAGCTGCCACCTCGCTCTTACTGGTGCTGACGGCCTAATCCAGCAGCGTTCCCCTCTCCTGCCCTCTTTGTTATTCACGAAGGCCATCCTTTCTCCTCGCTAGTGGAAGAAGGTACCCTGAAAGCCATTGTTTTATCAAAGCTCCAAGTAGGAAAGGGAATTCAAGACGCTCCGCCAAAGCTTTTGACATCACCTCAAATGGTCTGGGGTGTTTTTATTGCGCCTTCCCTAAGCTTGGGGTGTGGGGGCAGAGTCAAGGACTTCTCTTAGTGAACACACACACTCTCCACTTCTCTTTATCTCTGTCTTCTCTGTTCCTCTTCCCTCTGGGCCCCTTTTCCTAACATCCAAATGGCTTTCTACTTTTCCTCTCTTGGTAGTGGGATTGCTACATTTTATTTTCTTCCCTACTCGATGGCTTTTTGTAAGACTGAACAAGTTGCCCAGACTTGACTCTCTTGATAAGCGGTTATGTGAAGGGGTATTAGAAATCCTCTTTATTCTCCTCAAAAACCAAACCAAACCAACCAACTTGCCAGCAAATCACCTTAGTTTTCAAGTCTTTTTTGTTTCTGTAGGCTGGAATTGTGGTTTGAAGATCAAAACGAAGCAGTGCTACTTTTTCTGTCTGAAATGATGACTGCTGTTGGGTAGATAGATGGATCGTGCAGGGAAACATGATGTATAGGAAATGAAATTTGCATCACCTTAATATTTCAGAAGTATTCTTAGTATTTCTATTTGTTTATAGAAAGAGATCATCAAAAAGTAGAGAAATAATAATTTGTAATGCCATTTCCAAGAAATAGTTACTGTTAATAATATATTTTTCTAGCTGGATATTAACTGGGTGACTTAGAACAAGTTATGTTACAGCTGTTATCCTTGGTTCCCTTTTCAGAGGGAGTAACTCTTCCTCCTCCTCCCACAGAGAGTTGTTTTGATTCAAGATTATATATATATATATATATATTTGTTGTTGTTGTTGCAGCAGCTTGGCCAGGGCTGGGTTCGAACCCATTACCCTTGGTACTTGGGGCTGGCACCCTACCCACTGAGCCACAGGCGCCACCCTGATAATGTATTTTTTTTTTATCATAGAGGAAATGGTTATATTTAATTGGTTCTGATTCTTGACTTTCTATCCCTGTTGCAATACTCAATTATTCTAATGTGTGTTTATATTACATTTTAATACAGTCACACACTGCATAACAATGTTTCATCAGTGATGACCACATACACAATGGCAGTCCCGAAAGACTGTAATGGAGCTGAAAAATCCCTATCAGCTAGTGATGTCATCAATGTTTTAATGTAATATATTACTCACCTGTTTGCGGTGACGTTGGTGTCAAGAAACCTACTAAGCAGCAGGTCAAATAAAAGTAGCACATACAATTGTAGACATTTGCACAAAATACTTGATAACGATGATAAATGGGTGTGTTACTAGTTTACGTATTTACTATACTAGATTTTTTTATTGTTACATATCTTGGAGCGTACTTTTACTTTCCAAAAGACAAGTTAAGTGTAAAGCAGCCTCAGACAGGTCCTTCAGGAGGGATTTTAGAAGACATTGTTGTTATAGGATGTGACAGGTGTGTATTACTGACCATGACGACCTTCCAGCGGGACAAGATGTGGAGGCAGATGACAGTGATATTGACGGTCCTGACCCTGTGTAGGCTGAGGCTGATGTATATGCTGGTGTCTGTGTTTTTAACAAAAATCAAAAAGAAAAGATTAAAACTTTTTAAAAATTGAAAGAAGCCTATAGAATAAGCATTGAAAGAAAAAAATTTATGTACCACTGTATAATGGGCTTGTGTTTTAGACTGCGTATTCCTTAAAAAGAATTAAAATTAAAAAAATTAAAAGTTTAAGGTTACAGTAAGCTGAGGTTGATCTATTATTGGAGAAAAAATGTTTAAAAAGAATAAGTTTAGTATAACCTAAATGTACAGTGTTTATAAAGTCTACACTGGTGGATACTATTGTCCTCGGCCTTCACCTTCACTCTCCGCTCCCCACTCCCTCACTGATTCACCCAGAACAACTTCCAGTCCTGCAGTCTCCACTAATGCTAAGTGCCTGACACAGGTGTATCATTATTTATCTTTTATACCATGTTTTTGTGTATCTTTTCTATATTTAGATATGTTTAAATACACAAATACTTACCCTTGTGTTACAGTTGCCTGCCATGCTCAGCATAGTAACATGCTGTCCAGATCTTTTTTTTTTTGAGATAAGAGTCTCACTATGTTGCCCTGGGTACAGTGCCATGGTGGCACAGCTCACAGCAACCTCAAACTCTTGGGCTTAAGTGTTTCTATTGCCTCAGCCTCCCGAGTAGCTGGGACTACAGGCACCCGCCACAACGTCCACCTGGACTCGAACTCATGAGCTCAGGCAATCTACCCACCTCTGCCTCCCAGAGTGTTAGGATTATAGGTGTGAGCCACTGTGCCTGGCCCCTGTCCAGATTTATAAGTAGGAGCAATAGGCTGTGCCATCTGTCTAGCACAGCTGTGTAGTAGGCCCGATCAGCTAAGTTTATGTAAGAATACTCTGTAATGTGGGTGGCGCCTGCGAGTAGGGCGCCGGCCCCATATACTGAAGGTGGCGGGTTCAAACCTGGCCTCGGCTGAACTGCAAAAACAGAAAAAAAATAGCCGGGCTTTGTGGCGGGCGCCTGTAGTCCCAGCTACTCGGGAGGCTGAGGCAAGAGAATCGCCTAAGCCCAGGAATTGGAGGTTGCTGTGAGCTGTGACACCACAGCACTCTACAGAGGGCAATAAAGTGAGACTCTGTCTCTACAAAAAAAAAAAAGAATACTCTGTAATGCTTATGAAATGACCAAATTGTCTAACAGTGCGTTTCTCAGAATGTAACCCTGTTAGGTAATACGTGACTGTATTTGATAAAACAAATATTATACATCTTTTGTTATTATACATCTTTTAAAGTAATTTCTACCAATTATAACTTGTTTATTCTTTCAAATGAACCTTAGCATTACTGAGTTAGTGTCTTAAACATTTCATTGGTATTTTCATTAAGGTTGCCTTATGTTTATGACATTAAACATTCGAAGAAAAAGGTTTTCTTATCTGAACCTCATTGGGTCGTTTTCATTATATAAGGTATTTCACATTTGTTATTAAAGACGTTTCTTATGTATTTTATGTTTCTGGTCGTTGTTTAAGATGGAGATTTTCCCTGTTAAATTTCTTAACTGATTACTGATGATAGATCTAAAATTATATCCATATCTGATTTTTCATATTAAATATGTGTATCTGTTCACTATTGTGTATTTTTAAACTGGTTATTGTACTGATTTCTAGTGGATTTTTATTTAATTTATTTAGATTTTCCACATAGAGAAGCATCATTTGAAAATAGAGATTAATTTGTCCCCATTAAAAAATATTCATCAATTAAAACATTGTTTTGTCCTTTATTACATGGGCTAGGGCTTCTAGAAATATATTAAATAATAATCAGCACACTGCTCTAGTATTTCATTAATCATAATGTTGGTTATCAACATGCAATACCTATTCTCTTCTACACTAAGGAGGTTGTCTTCTATTTTCAGGAGGCTTTTGTATTTATTTATTTATTAATTTTTTTTTAGAGGCAGAGTCTCCCTTTGTCGCCCTTGGTAGAGTGCCGTGGCGTCACAGCTCACAGCAACCTTCAACTTCTGGGCTGAGGCGAGTCTCTTGCCTCAGCCTCCCTAGTAGCTGGGACTACAGGTGCCCGCCACAACGCCTGGCTATTTTTTTGTTGCGGTTTGGCCCGGACCAGGTTTGAACCCGCCACCCTTGGTATATGTGGCCGGCGCCCTATTCACTGAGCCAGAGGCGCCGCCCCACTTTTGTATTTATTTTAATATTGCATTTAGTTTAATTATTTTTAATCTTTGCATTTATTAAAATGATTCTCTTTTGATCTTCTGAGGTATTGATGTGACTAATTGATCAGTGTATTTAACATGCTACTAGGTTAGCATGTTATTTATACTGAATAGCGAGATTAGTTTGTGATTTCCTTTTTTTGTGCTCTATTTGCTGGACTTTAATATTAGAGTGTTACTGGTTTGGGAAAATGAATTGGGAAGTGCATTGAAACAGTATAAATTCCATGTCTGATACAACTGACTTATAAAATTGTCTGGACATGGTACAGCTTTTGAAGTTACTGCTCAGTCACAAATTTCATTTTCTTCTGTAGTTATTCATATCCGGATGAACTGAACTACTTTCTCCTGTCATTTCTGAAAGTTTGTTTTTAAAAAATCATCCATTTCATCCTTATTTTCAGAATTTTTAGCTTAGAGCAGTGCACTTAGTTTCTTAGACTATTATAAAGTATTTCCCTATCTGCGAATGAAGCCTAATTCTCACTTTTAATGTGTTTAATGTGGTTCTGTAAGAGCTTTGTTCATTTTTTTTTTTTTTTGAGACAGAGCTTTAAGCTGTCACCCTGGATAGAGTGCAGTGGCATCACAGCTCACAGTAACCTCCAATTCCTGGGCTCAAGCGAGTCTCTTGCCTTCGCCTCCCAAGTAGCTGGGACTATAGGCGCCCGCCACAATGCCCGGCCATTTTTTGGGTGCAGCCGTCATTGTTGTTTGGCGGGCCCGGGCTGGGTTCTAACCCGCCAGCTCAGGTGTACGTGGCTGGCGCCTTACCCCGCTGAGCCACATGCGCTGAGCTGAGCTTTGTTCATTTTAGTGGTATTTGCAAAGATGTTAGCTCTAGGATTTATTTGTCAAATCTATTTTTATTTTCTAGTAAGTTCTGATTTTGTGTTATTAATTTCTCCTTAGCTCTTTGGCTTCTCCTTTTTTGTCATTTTTAAATTTATTTTTGTTTTCAATTTTTTTTTTTAGCTTTTGACAGTAAATATGATTTCACTTGTGTTTGTTACTTAATTTGCTTTTGTTCATTTTAAGTCAAAGTTATAAGTATGTCTTTCATCAAGAAAGTATGCATTGTACCCATTAGGCGCAAATTTACCCATCTGCTCCACCCCCCCTACTTAAATTCCATTGAATTTTACTTCCAAATGTTCATGTAAATGTTGATGGAATAGTTTCAATCTAGTATTAAGTCCATGTGGTGTTTGCTTTTCAATTCTTGTGAAACGTCACTTAGAAAAATGATCTCCAGTTCCACCCAGGTTGTTACAAAAGATACTAGATCAGTATTTTTTTTACGGCTGAGTAGTACTCAATGGTATACACACACCATATATTTGTTGGTGGTGTATATACACCCTGGATATATATCCATTGGTTGATCCATTTTATTAATCTACTCATGTACGTGTATTCGTGTAACATGGGTTGTTTGCACATCTTTATGATTGTGCCCTGTGCTGTTCTAAATGTTTTGAGTGCAAGTGTATTTTTTATAAAATGTCTTTTTTTTTTCCTTTGGCTGAATACCTACCAGTAGGGTTGCTGGCTGAAATGGTAGGTGTGTTTTTAGTACTTTGAGGTCTCTCCATACTAGTTCCATAGAGGGTACACCAGTTTGCATTCTCACCAACAATGTGTAAGTGTTCCTTTTTCTCTGCATCCATGCCAGCATCTGTTGTTTTGGGACTTTTTGATATGAGCCATTCTCACACACACACACACACACACACACACACTCACACGGATATATGAGTGCTTCAACCTTTTGGCTATTGTGAATAATGCTGCTATGAATGTGAGTGTGTAAATATCCCTTTGAGACTTTGCTTTCAATTCTTTTGAATATACTCAACAGCAGTATTGCTGAGTCATCTAATAATTCTAGAATATACTCAAAAGCAGTATTGCTGAGTCATCCGATAATTCTATTTTTAATTTTTTGAGTAACCACTATACTGTTTTCAATATCTGCACCATTTTATATTTCCATGAATGGTACACAAGAATTCTAATTTCTTCACATCCTTGCCAATACTTGCTATTTCCTGTTTTTGTTTGTTTGAGTTTTTGTTTGATAGCAGCCACCCTAATAGATGTGATATCTCGTTGTGGTTTTGATTTGTATTTCCCTAATGATTAATAATGTTGAACATCTTTTCATTTGTATATCTTCTTTGTAGAAATGTCTGTTCAAGTCCTTTGTCCTTTTTTTTTCTTTACCCATTTTTAATTTTTGTTGTTATGGAGTTGTGGGGGTTCTATATATTTTCTGGATATTAACTCCTTATCACACATATGATTTGGAAATATTTCTTCCTATTTTATAGGTTGCCTTTTCAATCTGTTGATTGTTGTCCCTTGAGGCACAGTTTTAATTTTGAGACACTTCATTTTATCTATTTTTTCTTTCTTTCTTTCTTTCTTTTTTTTTTTACAAAAAGATGCAACAATTTTATTTTTATTGTAAACCAACAATTTATAATTGTATAAACTTATGGAGTATACAATGATGTTATAATCTATGAATACAATGTGGAATAATTACATCAAACTAGTCAATATATCAATTACCCTAAATACTTAACATTTTTGTGGTAAGAACATTTGAAATTTACTTTCTGAGAAATTTTGAAAAGTGTATTACTCCAATATTAACTATAGTTACCACATTGTACAACAGAACTTAAAAAAGAATAAAGCATTCTTCATGAGATTTTGCATCTTTGACCATCAATGAGATAAAATATCATTTTCAAAATAGCATCCAAACGCGAGTGTATTTACCCACATCCTCCAGGTCATAATAAAGCAAGCAGGTGAACAGAGTAATAATTCATGGTATTTCATGTTTAAGAAACTGTTAACAGAGAAAGTTGGTTGAAGAAAGGCATAGAAACCTTGTCTTATAAGAATTAGGACTGAGGGGCTCATAATCATCTGGCATCCGTTCAATATTGTATCTGTGGTTAGAAATATACATGATAGGAACTCCAGGGATTTTCCGGATTCTTCGTTTAAGGTCTCGGTCGACTGTGGCCACGATGTAACACTTGTGCTGAGTTACTCTCTGTACTAAGCAGTCTGCAAAGGTTCCTTTGTGTGTGCAAGGTAATCGTGCAAATCTTGGCTCCTTGGCAATCCTGAGGGTCACTTGATACTTCTGCCCCAATTTCACAATTTCAGCCATTACACAGTCAGTTTTACAAGGAATGCACTTGGCATACAGACAGTCCCTCATTGACTGCACTAAGTCCAGTTTGGCTTTAATGGAAAAGTTGATAAAGTTGGTATCAACCAAGATGTGGTGAAGTGGGCCCAGTGCTGTATTATATTGGAAGAATAAGCAGGAAGGGTGCTGGGGGACTTCTCTTTCCTTTAATGTGCTGGGATCTTTCTTTTCTTTCTTTTTAGGTTTCAATCTGTCCTTTTCTTTAAGCCTCTGATCCCGGAGACTAAGCATTCGCTTCATGGTTGCTTATTTCCTTGTTTTCTTTTGCTTCCTTGAGATTCTCCCTAACCATCTATCTATTTTTCTTTTAATTGTTTGTGCTTTGAGTATCATATTTAAGAAATCATTGCATAACCCAAGTCATAAAGATTTCCTCTGTTTTCTTTTAAGGGTTTTGTTGTTTTTTTGGCTGGGGCTGGGTTTGAACCCACCACCTCCGGCATATGGGGCCGGCATCCTACTCCTTTGAGCCACAGGCGCCGCCCCTCTTCTAAGAGTTTTATAGCTTTAGGTCATATATTTAGATCTTTAATTTATTTTGAGTTATACTCTTAATATAGTGTAAGGGTCCCACATCATTCTTTTGCATGTAGATACGTGATTTTCTTAATTTGTTGAAAACACTGTCCTTTCCCCATTCATTTGTCTTGGCACTCTTGTTGAAAAGCTTCTGATCACATGTATGAGTGTTAGAAGTTATTGTTGTTATTTTTTTAAGCGATAGAGTCTTGTTCTGTCCTAGGCTCAAGTGATCCTCCCTGATTAGTCTCCGGAGTAGCTGAGCTAATCTTTAAACTTTTTGTGGAGACAGGGTCTCAGTATGTTGCCCAGGCTGGTTTCAAACTTCTCACGTGATCATCCAGCCTTGGCCTCCCCAAGTATTGAGATTACAGGCTTGAGCCACCTTGCCCATCCCTAGAAGTCCATCCCTCTGTTCTCAGCTTCTGCATCTTGCTGACTCTTCTCATCACTGAGTCCATTGTATTTTGCCTAGTAAATATCCTTTGGGTTTGTCTACTTCTCTTCATTTCTGCCTCTGCCAGCCTGGCTCATATTATCCTATCATCTAGGCTACAGAATAGGCTGAAAACTTGTCTCCTTATATACTCTCTTTTGATAAAAAAGTGCAGCTTTATTGTGATGTAATTCATACACTATAAAACCCACCCATTTAAAGTGTATGATTCAGTGGTTTTAAGTATATTTACAGGGTTGTGCAGCCATGACTGCCATCTAATTTTTCTCATATAAGTCATATACTCTTGACTGAGTCCAATCTGTTATCCTATTTGCAGCTCAATTGATCTTTTAAAAATACCTAATCTGATTATGTTCCCCCTGACTTCCCTACACATAAGCCTTCAGTGTTCTGTTATTTCCTTATAACAGACTGAACAGCTTTGATGTAGCTTTCCTCTGCCCCTGCCTACCTCTCCAGCTCTGTTTCATGTCACTCTCCACCTACCATGGGCACTATGACGTGGCTGTCCTATGCTCTTTCCTTCTTTTTTTTTTGGCAGGGGCTGGGTTTGAACCCGCCACCTCTGGCATATGGGGCTGCGCCCTACTCCTTTGAGCCACAAGTGGCGCCCTAGCTCTTTCCTTCTTCATGGGTCTCTACATGCTCTTCTTTTTCTCTACCGCCACCTCATCTCTACCATGTGCCCAACTTTTATATATAAACTTAATTTCTCAAGAAAACCTTCCATGAACTCCCTTGCCCCTACCGTACACCTAACAGGTCCGTTTTTTAGCCTCAGATACCTCCTCTCAAATATAAGCTCCATAGGACTAGGTGCTGGTGCCACTGTGTTCCTAGTGCCTAGCATGATCCTAGGATGACGCCTGGCACTTTGCAGACATTTCATTCATTCGACTAAGACTATTGGGTACCTACTCTTTGTCAAGTGCTAGGGAACAAGATCGTGAAAGTCTCTTCCTTCACAGAGCTTATATGGGGAAAGGGAGACAGATTATAAGGAAGTAAATCACATGTCATTATTGGAGGGGTATCTTAGATAAGAGGATCTGCAGAGGTCCTCTGAAGAGATGGATGAATTGGGGAAAAGATCTCTGCCAACGTCTGGGTGAAGAGCATAACAGCTGGGTGTGGTGCAGCAAGTGCAAAAGTCCCAACGTGAGAATGAGCTTGGCCTGTTCAAGGAGAGCAAGAAAGCTGTGACTAGAGTCAAAAGCAGGATGGAACGTGGTAGAAGAGACACACAGAGAGGTTATATTGGGCCTTGGAAGCATAGTAAGGCGTTGATATTTTATTTTTCATTGGACGGGAAGCCATTAAAAAAGTTTGTTGCAGGCTGAGGCAAGAGAATCGCCTAAGCCCAGGAATTGGAGGTTGCTGTGAGCTTGACGCTATGGCACTCTACCAAGGGCCACAAAGTGAGACTCTGTCTCTACAAAAACACATACACACACACAAAGTTTGTTGCATGACTTAATTCTTACTTACATTTTTAAAGGCTCATTTTTTCCCCTCCCTTCCAACAGGGTCTTGCTCTGTCAGCCAGGTTAAAGTGCCATGGTGTCCTTAAACTCACAGCGACCTCAAACTCCTGGGCTTAAGAGATCCTCCTGCCTCAGCCTCCTGAGTAGTTGGGACTACAGGTGCCTGCCACAATGCCTGGCTATTTTTTTCTCTTTTTTGTAGAGCAAGAGCCCACTCTTGCTCAGGCTGGTCTCGAACTCCTAATCCCAAGTGATCCTCCTGCCTCAGCCTCCTAGAGTGCTAGGATTACAGTTGTGAGCCGCTGTGCCTGGGCAATTTAAAGGATCATTTTCTTTGGGGAAGGGTGTAAATGTGGAGCCATAGATGCTGGTTAGGGATCCATTGCCTCAGTGTGGGGGAGAGATGATGAGGATGTGGGCTAAGTGGTGGCACATGGGTAAAATTAAGCTCATAGGTGAAGCCAACACATCTGCCAGTGGGTTAGGTACAGAGGACATGAGAAAGAGGAGTCAAAGATGGCTCTTAATCTTTTGACTTGAGCTACCTGGTGAATGAACGTGACATTTATTCAGCTGTCACACAGGGAGAGAAGATTTGTGGGGAAATTGAAACATTCAGTTTTGGACATGCTTAGTTTGAGATATCTATTAGAAAGATAGACTGGTGGAGATACCCGACGGGTAGATGTACATGTGAGTCTGGAATTCGGGGAGAAGCTGGAGTTGGAAATACAGATTTCGAGGTCACTGATGTACAGGGGGGGTTAAACCAGTGGCCTTGGGTGAGATCTCAAGAGTCAATGTACAAAAGGAAGAAAGATTTCGGTACCCATGTTCTGGGCAGACCCCATCTTTTAGTGATTGAGAATAAGATATCAGATAAATGAGCTGCAGTAAGTGCCTAGTGGGGTGAGAGTGTGGGGTTGAGGAAGCCACAGGAAGACGATCCTTTGGGCAGGGGAGAGGGGAGGGCCGATCGGAGCGTCACAGGCTGCTGAGTGGCACGTGATGTGTGTGCTGTGCCACTGGATGTGACTGGTGAGCCTCACGATGGTTTTAGTGGAGTGGATTTAGTTCCTCCTGATTCAGAGGAGGAACTGAGTCAGAAGGGCTGCAGACTCAAGGACTTCAGAGCTAAGACGGGAAAAGACCTGGGGCTGAAAACCGTGGGACCCGGTCCTCTCCCCACCCTCGCTCCCACATGCAGGAACTGGGCAGGAGATTGCAAAGAGCCGAGCTGAGCTGGAGAGAGCCGAGCTGCCAGGTGTTAGAGTGGCCAGTTAAGACAACATGCCAGAATGAAAACAGTCACGCCTTTAGTCACTTACTACACTTATTACTCTGGGATAAGCAAGAGGCCCGAGAGGAGAAGGTGCTGGCTTCCCCAGTGTGGCATTTTTCTCCATGGAGCAGTGTCTAGACTCTAGGTGGATGGCTAGGACATCTGGCCCTCAGGAAATCTCCGTGCACCCCACGTGGTCCCTCGCCTGTAGTAGGATGTCCACGGGAGTCATCTCATTGCTGGGGGAGCCCTGAACAAAAGGCTCCTGCTGTCTAATGATCCAGGGCCTGGGCGGAAGGGGAGGAGTAGCGGAGAGGTGTGGATAAGCATTGTCTACTGAGTCACAGTGGAGAAAAGTGTCTTCAAGGCCCTCACTAAGGTGGCTTGACAGAGGTGGCTGAGAGAGGCCTTGGCCAAGGCCCCCCATAAAGAGGACTCTGAACCGAGCTGCCTGGATTAGGAATGCAGATGTGCCCAAGAGCATGGCTGGTCTGGGATGCCATTCTGGAAGTGGGCAGATGCGTCCGGGATGTGCCCTTGGCCTCTTGCTATTGGCCTTCCTCTTCTCACCTGGAACACACTTGAACTGTCAGAGGTGGAAGGTCTCTCTTGAGACACTAAGATGACAAGCATGAGAAGGCAAGTCGCTTGCTAAGGAGGCTGAGCAGGAAGATGGCCTGTGCCAGCCCTGGATCACCTCTGGGCTTTTTCGCCTAAAAAAGTAAATCCATGATTTGTTCTGAAAATTGAGCTGCACATAACTGAATAAACTACATAAACACAATATTTAAACAGTAGAGTGGAAAATATCATAGGGTTTAAAACAGTTAAAATAATTCCGAGTGGTTGTATCTGGGAGAGGGGAGAGTGCAGTGGAAATTCCGTTTTCTTTTTGGTATGATTGATGCCATGTTAAGTTAGCTTAATTTGATGTTCTGGACCAGGGGTCCTCAAACTACGGCCCGCGGGCCACACGCGTTGGTGTGGATTGTATTTGTTCCCGTTTTGTTTTTTACTTCAAAATAAGCTATGTGCAGCGTGCATAGGAATTTGTTCATAGTGTTTTTTTTTTAAACTATAGTCCGGCCCTCCAACGGTCTGAGGAACAATGAATTGGCCCCCTGTTTAAAAAGTTTGAGGACGCCTGTTCTGGACAATGTATACGTATGAGTTTGATAAACTACAAATGAAGAAAAAAGAAAAGTGTCTTCCTAAATGGACACTTCGGTAGCTTCCTGTTTTACGTGAAATATTCCCACCAATCAATCCAAACTCCTGTAACAGATTGTTCATGGTGTAGCTGGCCCTGGTCACCTTCCTGTCTCATCTTTCGCCACTTTCCTCCCTGTTTCCTGATTCCCAGGCACGTAACCTTCTTTCAGTTTTGGGAACACCCCTTCTGTGTGTTTGCCCATGAAGTTTCCTCTGGGTCACTCAGAGCCCCAGCGGGAAACAGACGATAGCCTTAAACTTGGTAGCTCAGGTGAATTTAATAAAGGGCGGGGTCTAAGGAACCCATAAGGGGTAATGTGGTGCTCTGGGGTTGTAACTGAAGACAGGACTGAAAGAGAAGTTTATTTCCCACTTTATTCCCTTTTGTATCTTTTGTTCTGAAAGGTGAGCTGCATGTAACTGAACAAACCACATAAACACAATATTTAATTTATTTGTTCTGTATGTAGCCATCTATCCTGAGGCCTGAAGGACCAAGGAGAGCAGCTATGTGGAGAAGGTCCCCTGGTAAGAACTTTGGGAGAACAAAGCTGGTAACCAGTGTGTATCGGGACATTAATATTGCAGTGCTCACTGTTAAATAGGCTGGGGCAGTTGGTATAGGAAAATATCCTACCTGTCTAATTACACGCAGTGTTTGAAGGCCTGCTTATCTTTTGTGAAAGGCTCGGCTCTTCCTTGCTACGTTGCTGGTGTTCAGATGGGTTGGGGCCTCACAGGGAATGTGTTGAAGGTCTTTAAAGTCCGGGTACTGGTATGATTCAGCACTTGAGTTTAAAACTAGGGCACAATTAGTATTGACCCGGGAGGTGCCTCTGGCAAATTGGCCTGGTTCCTAACCCTCCAGAGAGCTGATGCCCCTTCGCTGGGGTGGATGAGCAGGACAGACAGGGAGACCTGGCCCTCCTAGAACAGAGTGAAGCTGACAAGGTAGGTGCCGTTGAAGTCGGTCACCTTTCCTGCAGTGCCTGCCTCCAGGGCTGGGGAGGACATCCTGGCCCTCACCAAATCCCTGCTATATTGCTTCCTGTACCCCTAGTGGTCCCTCGCCTCCAGCAGGATGTCCAGCTGGTCCCCCATGCAGGGTGTGTGTTGAGGGTTGAGGATGGCGGCTGTGTTGTGTGCAGTGCTGGTGGTGGTGCTCAGTGGGTGAAAGGTCTGGGTGGGATCTGCTGGTCTAGATTTCCTGGATTCTCAGCTCAGTTTCTGTTGGTGAAACTGCTGAATTCAGTGGTGCTTCAGGGTGTAAGATACCATCAAGGTGTCTGTGTTGCAGAAAGGCAGGCATCTCTTATCTGTACCCAAACCGAAATGGCAAAAAATGTGACATATTATGTGGACATAGTTGAACCTGCTCTTATTTCATTCACATTAATAGTAGATTTATATCTTTATTCCTGTATAACCATTGAAATGTCCAATCTAGGAAATGGCCGTAATTTAAATGCTGAACATTTTAAGTAAATCATTTGAGTCAGTCGTATCATTTTTAAGTAAATCATTTGAGTCAGTTGTATCATTTTTATTTTAACCACTTGTTCCACAGGATGTTTAAACTCATTAAAGAATATTAACTTAAAAATCTATGCTAGATTTTTTTTTATTAAGGAGTGATTACAATTGCGAATTGAAAGAAGTAATTATTAAGAAATATGACAGTGTGTCTGAGTCCTAATAGAATAAAAGGAAAAATCACAGTGAAAAAAATAAAGAAGTTCAATAACAAAATGCAAATTTCATTTTTTGTAAAAATTCATTAAATTTTGGATCTGTATCATATAAACATGGTACAAAATTCAAAAGATACAAAACGGAATAAAGGGTGAAATAAACTTCTCTTTCACTCCTGTCTCCTGACACATTTTCCTTCCCAGA
>CAUYRH010091782.1:0-19036 GCA_963574655.1 Perodicticus potto | reverse complement strand
ATCTTTTGGATTACTGCTTGAAATTCTAATTCCATCTTTTCCTCCACTGCGCTGATCTTATTTGCTATCCAGACTCTGAATTCAACTTCTGACATCTCAGCCATTTGCTTATGCAAGGGATCTTGTGCTGTATCTACCTTGTTGTTCTTTGGGGGAGTTGATCTACTCTGATTATTCATATTGCCAGAGTTTTTCTGTCGATTCTGCCTCATGGTTATTTTTCACTGTTGCCTATGACCGTCCTCAGAGTTGGGGAGGTCTCTCTCCCAGATCAGACCCCGGCAGGATCACTCTGTTGTTACGGCATCTTTGTAGGGAGTGACTGTCTGTAGCTCCTCTGGGACTGCCCCACCCAAGGAGTTCTGGTTGCGGGGGCAGCTCCGGAGTGTGGCACGCCCGGATCAAGCAGCAGGGCGTGGGATGGGGCACCCGGTGGCCTTTGCAAAGGGAGCCTGTGCCTCCAACAGTCTCTGGCTGGGAGGAGGGCTCCGGAGGGAGGGCAGGTGGCAGCCGGGCTGGGCACAGATCGCCCCGGGAGGGAGTCCCAGTGGACTTCCTGGCTGCTGCTGGCAGCGGGTCAAGGCCCAGCAGGATGCCAATCAGGGGTAGGTGGGGGTCCCGGCGGAGTAGAGTTCCTGGCTGCTGTGGGTGGCGGGCCTGGGGCATGGATGGGCAGGGGTCTCGGTGGGCGGCAGACTGAGGCCTGGCAGGGCACAGATCGGCACCACGGGAGAGTACCTGTGGACTTCCTAGCCACTGCTGGCAGCAGGCTAAGGCCCAGCGGGGTGCAAATCAGGGGGCACGGAAGTCCCGGCAGAGTTCCTGGCTGCTGCAGGCGACAGGCTGAGGCCCAGTGGGGCACAGATTGGAGCCGTGTGGGGGTCCTGGCAGCGTCCCTGGCCTGGGGGCTGGCTGGGGCTCAGTGGGGCCCCAAGTCTTACCCGGCGGGCCGCCTGATCCGTCAGATAGGGAGAGTGGGCGTTACTCAAGTTCTCCTCCCTCAGTTTCAGCAGAGGTCCGGCTTCTGGTGTGTCAGGTAAGGGGGGAAGGTGTCCTGGAAGTTCAGAATGGCAGAAAACTTTAGTTTAGTTTTTCTGCCTGAAGTTTGGTTTCTGGACGTTGGAGCTTGCCTCAGAGGTGACCTGCGGCTATCACTTCTCTCTCTCTCAGCTGGGCTCTCAGTCTTCAGCTCAATTGGGCAGTTTCTGAAGGTTATCTTTCCATTTGGACAGGAGCCTCTGTCAGAAGCTACTTCTAGTCGGCCATCTTGCCCCTCTCTCACTCTTCCTTTTTCTTTACTGAGAATTGGCAGTTTATGTTTAACTTCCTTATGAGGTATTTCCAGAACTTTCCTGATATCATGAAGCCCTGTAACAGCTCCTTCATCATTTGACTAAATTTCTTTGAGTCCATAGCAATGTACAGAACAGTATTATTGTGATGGATCTTGCTATATGAAGTGAAAGACACAATGCAGGGCAGCACCTATGGCCCAGTGAGTAGGGCGCCAGCCCCATATACCAAGGGTGGTGGGTTCAAACCCAGCCCTAGACAAACTGCAACAAAAAATAGCCAGGTTGTGGTGCGTGCCTGTAGTCCTAGCTGCTTGGGAGACTGAGGCAAGAGAATCACCCAAGCCCAAGAGCTAGAGGTTGCTGTGAGCTATGACACCACGTCACTCTACCAAGGGCGACAACGTAAGACTCTGTCTCTACAGAAAATTAAAAAAAAAAAAAAAGAAAGAAAAGAAAAGAAAGATACAATGCATGAAACGCCTTCAAATTAAAGTGGCACCAAATAAATGGTAGCTGCCATTGTTAGCAGTAATAGTAATGATAAAAATCAGCTTCAAAAACGTACTGATCCAATCCACACTGATTGGATATTAATTAAGTGGCAGACTCTACCCTTACACCAAAAGGGATTTAAAAGAAAAATAAATCTATCGGATTAAGACAAATAGTATAAGAATAGTAATGGAACAAAGAAATGAAATCATTATAATGGTGAAAAATTAAACAGAAAGATACATCTAGTTTAAAGAAATAAGAAGAACAAGCATTTGATTTGGGACTTGAAGATGAATAAGATTTCTTAAAATATTAGCAGAAGACGATAGGAGAGAAATGGAAAAGAAGAAAAATACCCAGGACAACATAGCAGCCGAGCTTTCAGCGCACAGTAAAGGGAGAGCAGCAAGGTGCAGCTAGTGATCTAGTCTGGGCAGACCAGGGAAGACAAGTAAGGACAGAGAGAAAAGGGCAGAGGGAAAGATGATTCAGAAACATGCAGCTCAAGGTGAGGAATCTGTACTTCAAAGACCAGTTGTTAGTCCTAAGCACATGGGATGCTTGCTTTTCCATTCTTTTTTTTTTTTTTTTTTTTTCCTGAGACAGAGCCTCAAGCTGTCACCCTGGATGGAGTGCCGTGGCATCACAGCTCACAGCAACCTCCAATTCCTGGGCTCAAGCAAGTCTCTTGCCTCCCCCTCCCAAGTAGCTGGAACTACAGGCGCCCGCCACAACGCTCGGCCATTTTTTGGTTACAGCCATCATTATTGTTTGGCAGGCCGGGGCTGGATTCGAACCCGCTAGCTCAGGTGTACGTGGCTGGCGCCTTAGCCCGTTGAGCCACAGGCGCCGTGCCCGCTTTTCCATTCTTGAGATACTCTGCTAAAGAGAAAATTCGTCAACTCCATCCAGGTAAATACAAAAGATAAAAAGTCTCCATCTTTTTCTGCAGGTGAATAGTAGTCCATAGTGTACACAGACCACAATTTATTGATCCACTCATGGGTTGGTGGCCACTTGGGTTGTTTCCATGTCTTTACACTTGTGAACTGAGCTGCTATAAACATTCGAGTACACGTATCCTTATGGTACAATCATTTTTTTCCTTCTGAGTAGAAAACTGATAATGGGATTGTGGAATCAAATGGGAGGTCTATTTTTAGCTCTTTAAGAATTCTCTGTATTGGGTGGCGCCTGTGACTCAGAAGTAGAGTGCTGGCCCCATATACCGGAGGTGGCGGGTTCAAACCTGGCCCTGGCAAAAAAAAAAAGAAAAAAAGAAAAGAAAAGAATTCTCCATACTTCTTTATTAGTTTGCAACCCCATGAGCCGTTTATGCGAGTTCCCTGTCTCCACACCCTCGTCAGCACCTGCAGCTTTGGGACGTTGGGATGTAGACCATTCTTGCTGGAGCTGGATGGTATTTCAAGGTGGTTTTGAATTGCATTTCACCTGTGCACAGGGACAATGTGCATTTTCCAGGTGTTTCTTAGCCATCGTTCTGTCTTTCTTGGAGAAGGTTCTACTCATTTCTCTCACCCAGTCACAGATGGGATTGTTTGCTCTTTTCTTGTTGATTTAAGTTCTCTGTAGACTCTAGCTATCAGCTGTTTGTCAGATTCCTATCATGCAAGTATCTTTTCCCATTCTGAAGATTGTCTATTTGCTTTATTTACTGTGTCCTTAGCTGTGCACCAGCTTTTAAGCTTGATCAGGTCCCATCTGTTTATTTTTGTTGCTGATGCAGTTGCCAATGGGGCCTCTTTCATAAAATCTCTCCCCCCAGGCCTATATCATTAAGAGTTTTCTCCATGCTTTCTTCTAGAGTTTTTATCCTTTCATGTGTTAGTCTTACATCTTTTATCCAGCATTAGTCGATTTTTGTAAGTGGTGAGAGGCTCAGGTCATATGAACTACTGGCCACATGAAAGGAAACACGATTCAATTCACGAAGGAAGTAGTGGGAGGAGGAGAGACTCAGTAAGCCCCACCTCACAACCCAGGAGTACAGGGCATGCCTCCGAGGGGAAAGGCTCAAACACAAACTTCCCCTAACAAATGCAAACAGTGTAACCTAACAGCATGTACCCATACATTAATCTGAAAAATAAATCAGTCACTGGCAAATCACCAAAAAAGATGCTAAGCAGAGAAATCGCATGGTGAGACCTTCTTCCTAACAATGAGAACAATCATTCACAGTCTTACTTGGGCCCGGCTGACATCACAGAACAGCTTTCTTCTGTGCAGAAGTCTGTGATGGTTCCATACAGCATGTTGATCTGATTGAAGAAATCCACAGCTGCAAAAATATGTATCAGGTGTAAGTAAAACAAAATGACCAGAATTAAATAAATTCTAATTTTACCTAATTAAAATCTTAGGTTTATCAGTGTTCTTTCTCCTCTAAAAAATGGATTAAAAGCATGGAGAGAAGCATCAATATTTGACTGCACTGAAGTTAGGAGTTTGTGGACCTTAAGTGACTCCTTTAAGAGAGCAAAAAGACAAGTACAAAGCGGGAGAAATTATTTGCAACTCATATAAACAATAAAACTCTTATATCCTGAATGTATGAAGAACTCCTACAGACCAATAAGAAAAAGACAATGCAGGAGAAAAATGAGACAGTTTTGAACTGTCACTTCACAAAAGAAGTTTTCAGATGCCAAAAGTCCCACAAAAAGATGTTGACAGTACTGGAACTGTAAATTTAAATGATACTGGGACAACATTCCACAGGCCCCAAAACACTAAAATTTATTCAAAAATGCAAAGAGCCAAGAATATTCAACAAATTCTTAAGAACACGGTGCAGATTAAGATTCATAAAGAATAGAGCAGAGTGGTCCTGGCAGACCAAGGGAAGAGCAGGGAGAGAAGAGCAGCGGGCAGCACGGGAGACGCCGGGCACTCAGAGTAGCAGGCTAAGGACGGCGGCGAGGAGGGCATTTCTGCACCAAGTGGTTACTGCTGTGGAAAAAACGCAACTTGACTCTTTACTTGTCATACCCAAAAAGCAATCCCAAGTAGACTGTTCCTCTAAATGTGAAAGACAAAAGTTTAAAAGAGCACAGAAAACATACTCATGTCCTTTTACATGGATATATTTCTAAAGAAGAGCACAAAAAGCACTGATTATAAAGGGATAGTTTTCCAAACGTCTCATCAGATTTATTACTAGGTTTTTAATATTTTTTAATGTTATTCACAATTTTTATATTGACCTCAGAGTGAACAATCTTATTATTAAATTTAATACTATTACTAGTACTATTAGTAATAATAATCACAGTGTTATAATAATAATGTACCCAGCACCACGCCCAGCTAATTTTTCTAGTTTATGTAGAAACAGTCTCTTGCTCAGGCTAGTCTCAAACTCCTGAGCTCAAGTGATCCACCTGCCTCAGCCTCCCAGAGTGCTAAGATCACAGGCGTGAGCCATTGGGCCCAGCCAAAATTTTCTAATTCCTTACTGATTTTTTTCATCTACATTTCCTATCAATTACTGACAGAGGAATGTTATTTGACTCCAACTCCTCCTTTTATTCCAGTTAACTGATTTTATTACAATTTTGATATAGTAAATACATATAAATTTGGAATTTTATATTCTTTGTGAATATAAATAACTATTTTATCACTTTGCATGTGTACGTTTAAAGTATGTCCCTTAGAAGCAGCATTCAGATTTGTTTTGTTTTGTAGCCATCTTGCCACAACTGTTGCCCTCTTGGTTTAGTGAAAAGACGAGGTCTCTGTCACCAGACTGGAGTGCAGAGAGGCAAGCCCTGCTCACTGCAGCTGCCAACGCCTGGGCTCGGCAGTCCTCTGGCCTCTCGAGGAGCTGGGACCAAAGGCACAGGCCACAGCCTGACTGTAGTCTTTTTTATTGGACCATTTTGTCCTTTACATTTAATATAATTACTAAGACTTCGATTTCAACCCACTCTCTTACTGTTTGCTATCTACTTATCTCACTTATTATGTGATGCTTTTTCTCTCTTTATGTTCTTTAGGATTTTATTTTGTTATTCCATTTTTCTCCCCTAATTAGGTAGGTAACTATATTCACTTCCCGCTAAGATGCAAATCTCACCAACAACTCTCTTTATTCCTTTATGCACCTGAAATGTTTAGAAATGTGTCTAGACTCAAATCCTATGCACCTCGCTGAGTGGCACTTGGGAAAATGACCATAAATAAGAAACGCTTCAGTCAAAGACAGGGCTGTATTTTCAAAGGGTAATTATATGTTCTAAGCAGATGACCTAATGCTTTAGTCCCAAATCATTTCTGTCTAGCTATAATAAAACTGTGCAAGGCCAGTGAAGTAAGTTCTCAAAGTTCTAGGCATTTCAGTAGTCAACAGTCACCACCTCCTTATCTGCAGTTTCACTTTCCATGCTTCAATTACTCGTGATCAACCACAGGCTGAAAATATTAAAAGGAAAATTCCAGAAATAAATAATTCATAAGTTGTAAATCATGTGTTATCCTGAATAAAATGATGCAATCTCACCATCCCACTGCATTCAGCCCCGGATGTGAGTCACCCCTCAGACCAGCATGCCCCGTGTACATGCTGCCCTCCTACCAACCACTCAGCAGCCCTCCAGTTGTCAGCTTGACAGACAAGCCACGCGGAGGAGGCTGAGTACAGTACAGTAAGATATTCTGAAACAGACAGGGAGAGAGAGACCATATTCACATAACTTTTACTGCAGTATGTTATAATCGTTCTATTATTATTATAAATGTCTTACTATAATATATAAATTAAATTTTATCATACCTAAGTATTTTTAGAAAAAACATTGTATATAGGGGATTCAGTACTATCCACAGGTTTAGGCCTCCCTAGGGGTCTTGGAATGTATCCCTGCAAAGAAGGGGAGCCGACTGTGTAGACACTTAGCTATGGCAACCAAGACAGAGATAGAACGTATAGACAGAAAAAGATGGTCTGCTTTTATACTTAAAAGGTAGAATTCTCTTACAGGACAAAAGCTGTATATAGCCATCTTTACATTTTTAGAATTACAAGCAGTCCCCGAGTTACAAACATCCAGCTTGTGTACAACTCACACTCATGAACGACGGCTATGACAGGCAATAGGTCAATGTACCTGTTCAAACTTGCATACAAATTCAACTTAAGAACAAACCTCCAAGCTTGGCACCTGTAGCACAGTGGTTACGGAGCCAGCCACATACACCCAGGCTGGTGGGTTCGAACCCAGCCCAGGCCTGCTAAACAACAATGAAAAATGCCACAAAAAATAGCCGGGCGTTGTGGTGGACACCTGTAGTCCCAGCTACTTGGGAGGCTGAGGCAGGAGGATCACTTAAGCACAGAGTTTGAGGTTGCTGTGAGCTGTGACGCTACAGCACTCTACCCAGGGTGACATAGTGAGACTCTGTCTCAAAAAAGAACAAAAAAAAAAAGAACAAATCCACAGGATCTATCCTGTCCATGACCCAGCGACTGCCTATAGTAAATATGCTCTCAAGTAGTACAAAAAAGCACAAGTACAAAAAGAAGGATGTGCACGTATACTGAGATTTATCCTCAGTAATGTCTTTGAGGTTTCACAGAATCATCTTGTAGGTAATATGGGTCTCCTTATAAAACCAACAAATCACTTTATTTCAAATAACTAAACTTTCTGGTCTCGGAGGATAACCACATTGTAACAACACAGTTCTTGTGCAAATGCTGTCACAGAAAGGTTTTAAGACATCTCAGTAAAATCCTTCAGGTTTCTACAAGTTACTTGTACATGGCAGCTCAACTCATAAATCCTGTGACATAGTTCAAATTACAGTAAGATATCACCAAACATTACATACGAGTAAGAGGAATACAGTTTTGGTTTTCCTTAAAGCCTAGATATTTCATGTATGTTTT
Organism: Perodicticus potto; assembly: GCA_963574655.1. Lineage (NCBI taxonomy): Eukaryota > Metazoa > Chordata > Mammalia > Primates > Lorisidae > Perodicticus > Perodicticus potto. Next base: position 11,332 of record CAUYRH010091782.1, on the reverse strand, counting down.
CAATTAGATTTTATTTCTACTAAATTAGAATAAACTTCCTTCAATTATGAATTCTATTATCTTTTTTAACTAATGATGAAAAACTGACTCCTTTATTCCCTGACTTTCCCTGGCTTACCTCCTCAAAATATATTTAATTTTTACTTATAAGTTATTCTCTCTAGGAATTAAGAGTATCTCAAAAACATATTTTCCTAATTTCATAAGATAACTACTCAAATGTATTTTTTATTGTTGTTGTAGTTGTCACCGTTGTTGTGTGGCAGGCCAGCCCCGGTGTATGTGGCTGGCACCCTAAACACAGAGCTCAATGTATTTTGTATTTTTTTTTAATGAGCACCCTTAGACAAATAACTTGAGTATGATAATGAGAGAGACAGTTTAACATAGTGATTAAACTACAGACTTTCAAATTCCATCGCTACTTATTTGAGCCCATACTCTGCCACTTAACAGCTGCATGACTTCAGCAAGTTACTTGTTTTTCTGTCTCAGTTTCTTTATCTTTTAAACTGGGATAATAATTGTACCTACATCATAAGGTTGTAAAGAAATAAAATCATCCATGTAGAAAGGACAGCAGAGTGATAAACACATCATTTTTGTTGGACAAATACTGGTATTATTATCATTATTATCACTTCACTAAAAATAGTAAATATATGTTTTATAATACATTATATAGGAAACAAGAATTTTATAAAACTCCATATTCAGAAATGAAGTAATATAATGGCTAAATACAGGTGGGCTGAGACAGGACTATGTGATATCAGGATGCTAAACAGATCCTAGACGAGGTGACACCCAACTCACAGTAGGCTGAGCAGCACAAAGGGCACTTACTGTTGACGGCCACCCACTCGTTGAGATCCTCCCCTTCAGGAAGCATGACAGCCATCCGGAGGTTACCACTGCCAAGTGTGGCTTCTGCATGTTTTAAGAGTTCATACTGGTGAGAACCTTCTGGAATATTCTTCTTTGGTTTAAAAGTTTTTGAAGAGCGACTACCACTGTGAATAGAAAAAAATAAAAGGCACTTCAGTATTTTAAGGCATGACCTTGCAGAGTCCACTGTACTGTATCACCTGATAAAATAACAGCAGAGGTGAGCCGAAATGTCCACAAATAAGCAGCGGATATACTTTCAGCCCCCTCGAGCTAAATTCTGCTGGACACATTAGATCCAGCAATATAATTACTGTAACTACTATGTTCTCTACCCAAAACCCCAACAAATTTTCTCTACATTCCTGACTTTAACTCACAAGGAGAAAAAAATGTTAGTTGCAATTAATCCAGCTCTTGAAAATGAATTAATGACTCAGGATTATAGCTTATAATATAAAAAATGAAAAATACTGGGTGGCACCTGTGGCTCAAAGGAGTAGGGTGCCAGCCCCATATGCCGGAGGTGGTGGGTTCAAACCCAGCCCCGGCCAAAAACCGCAAAAAAAAAGAAAAGAAAAACACTTCCATGGTAGGTTTTATTCATTTTATTGTAAGTCTACTATCCTCATACATACAAATAAATTGTTTTTCTTCTTCTTTTTTTTTTTTGACACAGAGTTTCACTACATTAACCTCAGTAGAGTGCTGTAGCATCACAGCTCACAGCAACCTCAAACTCTTGAGCTCAAGTGATTCTCTTGCCTCAGCCTCCCAAGTAGCTGGGACTACAGGCCCCTGCCACAACGCCTGGCTATTTTTTTTGCTGCCTGGGCTGGGTTCAAACCCGCCAGCCTCGGTGTATGTGGCTAGTGCCAGAACCACTGTGCTACAGAAGCCGAGCCTGGTTTTCTTCCTACAAGAAGCATAAAAATACAATTTAATATCAAGAAAACACAAAAATCCTCGAGCAAGAAATAGAAGCCACATTTTCTTCTGCCCAATTACAGGAAGCATCAGTAATCAATCTTAATCCAGACTTCTCATTAAGCAGTTAGGTAGCCAAACATCAGCAATGGCTAGTTCATTCAAACTTCTGGATGCATACACACACACAAAAATATATACAATATATACATACGTAATGTTTTAAACAGGTCAACTGAAACTAGGCTTAGAAATGGTTTAGGAGTTTTTAAGGGAGAAGGGCATGGCAGTGCACTGCACAGTTACAGCTATTCCGGAGACTGAGGCCGAGAGTTCAAGGCTGTGCCGGGACATCAGTAGGCCTGTGAAGACCCACTGAACTACACCCTGGAGAACCCAGCAAGACTACATGTCTTTATAAAGAAGAAAGAAAAGAAAAAAAGAAAGAAAGAAAGATCCTATCCCTTAAAAAAAAAACGAAAAAGTGGGGGGGTTTGTTTTTTGTTTTGAGACACCCTTCAACCCAAATATCCAACTCAAATGACAAATATTTAGGCATTTTTCACTCTAAAGTACTGACACTCTCTTTTTAAAGTATGTCTCTTCTCAGATGTTTAATTAGAATTGAACTGATGCTCCTCCCATCTCTGCTCAGTGCCCAAGGGATCGCTTTCAATACATTCCTCAGATGACATTCCTCTCTTAGAGCCACTCACTGCCTTTCCCGAGTACTGAGATTAATTCAAAGGCCAGTCTTAGACCAACATCAGCATATCAAGATTGCTCCTCAAGCTGGGCAAGGCGGCAGGTGCCTGTAGTCCCAGCTTCTTGGGAGGCTGAGGCGAGTGAATCATTTGTGCTCAGGAGTTGCAGACCAGCCTGAGCAAGAGCTAGACCCCATCTCTACTAACAATAGAAAAACTAGCTCAGCGCCTATAGCTTGAATGGCTAAGGTGCCAGCCACATACACCAGAACTGGCAGATTTGAATCCAGCCCAGGCCTGCCAAACAACAATGACAACTACAACCAAAAAATAGCTAGTCATTGTGGTGGGCACCTGTAGTACCAGCTACTTGAGAGGCTGAGGCAAGAGAATCACTTAAGCCCAGGAGTTGGAGGTTGCTGTGAGCTGTGACACCACAGCACTTTACCGATGGTGACAACTTGAGGCTCTGCTGCCTTTAAAAAAAAGGAGAGCGAGCGAGAGCCTACCAGCACAGTCCTACACAGGCAGCAGTTCATGCTCTTTCCTATCCTCAGAGGCAATGTTCAAGTGAGCAGCAAGTCCCAAATCCCAAATCACTAAATATTCCAGTAAAACCAACACCAAAGGAACTATTGAACTCAACAACATATCTAATACTAAAGAAAACTTAGCAAACAGAGGGTATGTCAAATATAAGTAATACCTTTAGAAATAAGAGACTGTTATCCCCTTGAAAAAGTTGACAATTATGAAAAGAAACTGTTAGGGAAGGGTAGAAAGGCTGACGTTCCCCTTTAACAAAGCAAGGTCAAGTCCAGAGATACTGTCCACAGTGAGCAAAACTGTTTAAAATGATATTTAAATATGATTTATTGTGAAGATGGCTGCACAATGCTAGAAAATACTAAAAAAAACTTCAAATAGTGTACTTAAATGGGTGATTTGTATGGTATGTGTGTATACCTCAATAAAATGAATTTTTTAAGGCACAAGGAAAAAAATTAATTGAAGCCAGTCACAAATATACATCAACTGATCTTGACAAAGGGGAAAAGGCAACTCTGTGGAGAAATGACATCTTTTAGCAGGTGATGGTAAAACATGGCAATAGCCATAACGTGAAAACATACACCTAGACTCCGACATTACACCTTTCACAGAAATGAACTTGAATTCAATTACAGACCTCAAAGAAACCACAACACTAGAAAATTTCTAGAAGAAAACATAGGAGAAAATCTGTGTGACCTTGGATTTGATGATGAGTTACTAGATACAAAACTAGAAGTATGATCATGAAATAAAAAGTCGATAAATTAGAACTTTATACGGAAAATGTTAAATTCTGTTCAATGAAAGGTGCTATAAAGAATACCAAAATTCAAGTCACAGGCTAGATGGCAGAAATTGCACACCACATCATGATGGACTTGTACCCAAAATACATAAGGGCTCTTAAAATTCAACAAAAAGAAAACATGAAGAAATAGAAAAAGAAAAGAACGAACTCCATCAAATGAGATCTACAATGGCAAGCAAGCACGTGAAAAACGATGACTATGAAGTTTCACCAGGGAATCACAAATTAAAACAGTGCGATGCCACAGCACACCTGTTAGAACGGCTGAGACCCGGGTGGCGCCTGTGGCTCAGTGGGCAGGGCGCCGGCCCCTTATACCAAGAGTGGTGGGTTTGAACGCGGCCCCGGCCAAACCGCAACATAAAAGTAGTCGGGCATTGTGGCAGGCGCCTGTAGTCCCAGCTACTCGGGTGGCTGAGGCAAGAGAATCACCTAAGCTCAGGAGCTGGAGGTTGCTGTGAGCTGTGTCATGCTCCAGCACTCTACAGAGGGCGATAGAGTGAGACTCTGTCTCTACAAAAAAAGAAAAAAAAAAGGGCTGAGACCCGAAAAACTGGTGATAATAAATAAAGAGGCCGCAGCGCAACATGAACTCTCATGCATTCCTGGTAGGAAAGCAGAAATGGTAAAGTCCCTATGGAAGCCAGTTAGGCCCTTTGTTACAAACCTAAATATAATCTTTTCACAAAATCCAGCAATCACACTCCTAGGTATTTATCTAATAGATCTGAACACCTATGTCCACACAAAAACCTGCTCACAAATAATTATAGTAGCTTTAACCACAATGTCCAGAAGCTGTTACACAACCAAAAGCCCTCTGACAAGTGAATGAATAATAAACATAGTACATTCATACAAGGGCTGTGTGTTCAGCGACAAACAGAAGTGAGCTATCAAGCCACGAGAGACATGAGGAAACCTTAATTGAGTGTTGCCAAGTGAGAGGAGAATTCATGTTGTATTAAAACAAGCACTGCGAAAGCTGAACAGATCCGACAGTGAAATAACTGCTTATGGTCAAGTCCAGGATTTCCCAAACATCTTCAGCCACGGAAACTTTTTTTCTGCATTTAGCACACTGCTCTTGAACACATATTAGGGAATGCTGCACTTGGACATGAAACAAATGTGTTGCCTTCCAAAGGTGTGTTGCTCACACCTGTGATCCCAGCACTCCAGGAGGCCAAGGAAGGAAAATCCCTGAACTCAGTAGTTGGAGACCAGCCTGAGCAAGAGAGAGACCCCATCTCCGCTAAAAATCGAAAAATAGGGGCCAGACGAGGTGGCTCACACCTGTAATCCCAGCACTTCGGAAGGCCAAAGTGGGCGGATGGCCTAAGCTCAGAGTTCGAGACCAGCCTGAGTCAAAGAGAGACTCCCATCTCTCTTTGTGGTGGGCGCCTGCAGTAGCTACTGGGGAGGCTGAGGCAAGAGGATCGCTTTTGAGCCCAAGAGTTTGAGGTTGCTATGAACTATGATGCCACAGCACTCTACCCACAGTGACAAAGAGAGACTCTGTCTCAAAATAAAACAAACACAAAAAAACCCCTTCAGTTTTATGAAGTTGAACTTCATGACTTTACACAAGAATGGAAGGAGAGTAGGTCAATTGAATATTCAATATCCCACAAACTTTTATAATCTAATCCTTAAGAAATAATGTAGCACTTCACAAGCAAAGAACGGTCTGTTTCTACTCCTGTGAAGTTCTAAAGTGTTATCTCAGATACAAACGAAGGCACTAAAATTTAATCACTCATCTCCCAATACTCTCTGAGCTTCTGAGTTGTACTGAGGCCATAGTTTCCTTTGCTCACCACTAAATACATTATTGTTGTCACTAAACAGGTACTGAAACCACAGGCTATTTTTAGAAAACGCCCATAGTTGAATGACTGGGTGATTTCCATGCAATAGCAGCAACTCTACTTTCAGAATTCTATACAATTTGCTGGATAGTTAAAAGGAAGAAACCAAAACTTCCATTTACTGAGCTCAGACTGCACCTCAACTTGGCAACTGAGCTGACAGAAATTCCAAATGTATCAGTATCTCAACCAAGAAACAACTTGAGGGCTCAAGCATCTTTTTTTAAATAAAGATTTTCCTAAACTAAGATGAGAAACTGCATTCCTAGTTGTGTCTTGCTGTAGTCTACAGCACCCTACGTGTGTACGCACGTGTTTCTTCTCTTTAGATGGCTCTTCAAGAGCTGAGTCTCTTTTGCTTTTCTAACTCCACTGAGTACATGACATCTGGGATGTATAAAGGGCAAAGGATTTAAAAGAAGTCCCAGTTTCAGATTCTGTCTTTTCAGATCCCTGACTCATCTGCTGTAACAGTGCTGCAAAAGTGGTGACACCATGCCCAAGTTTTTTTATTGTTTTTTCCTTTCTTCCTTTAGCAATTCTCTTGCCCTTTACCTCCCATGCCCAAGTTTTTAGTTGTAAAGTTTAGGGAAGTTATGTAATTTGTCTAAGATTTCATAGCCAGTTTCAGATCCTGTAACTTATTGGCTAATGAAATCACAGGCAAATTATATAACATCCCTAGGCTTACAACTAGGAAATTGAGGATGACACCATTGATTCTGCAGGACTATTAGGATAAATGAATGACTACATTTAAAGCACCTTTGTTTTGAAGTAGCTGTCACACAACAAACGCCCATTGTCAAGAACTGACTTTTTAGAAGTGTTCAGTGAATGACTATACGTACGTGTACATTTGCATGCACATGTGTAAATAAAACAACCTTCCTCACCAAATGCCCTGCCACACTTCTACTGATCCGTGAAGGGCAGGCGCACCTCCTGGTGTGCTTGTGTTCACACTCCTCTCCTTCCCTCCCACCCGCACACGAACACACAGAGGGTTACTCACGGATACGAATCATGCCTCAGACATCCTTGAATCCCCAGGACCTAACACAGAACCAGGAGCATGACAGAATGTCTAATAAATGTTTATTATCTTAATTACTTACAATAAAGGAGGGAAATGGGGGGAAACATCTTATTCAAAGAAGCTATTGTTACTGGGTAGCACCCATAGCTCAGTCAGCAGGGCGCCAGCCACATGCACCAAGAGAGGCCGGCAGGTTCGAACCCGGCCCAGGCCAGCTAAACAACCGCAACATAAAAATGGCCGGGCGTTGTGGTGGTCACCTGTAGTCCCAGCTATTTGGGGAGGCTGAGGCAAGAGAATTGCTTAAGCCCAAGAGTTTGAGGTTGCTGTGAGCTGTGATGCTACAGCACTCTACTGAGGGCAACACAGTGAGACTCTGTCTCGGAAAAAAAAAAAAAAAGAAGCTATTATTACCAATATTAAAGAAAACAATCAATCCACCATCTTCAGTTTATTCAGTACGACAAAACTAAAAGATTTTAACTGTGGCAAAAAAAGGTAACTGATGAGTTAAGGAATATTTCCTAATCCTAACACCAAAATGTCATTTTCAATGTAGAGCCTTTACAATCCTGCCCTACATAAACTTGGCTAAAAAAACAGGTCAACCAGGCGCTGCTTGTGGCTCAGTGAGTAGGGTGTTGGCCCCATATACCAAGGGCGGCAGGTTCAAACCCGGCCCTGGCCAAACTGCAACAACAACAACAACAAAAAGATAGCCAGGCGTTGTGGTGGGCACCTGTAGTTCCAGCTACTCAGGAGGCTGAGGCAAGATAATCATGTAAGCCCAAGACCTGGAGGTTGCTATGAGCTGTGACGCCATGGCACTCCACCAAGGGTGACAAAGTGAGACTCTGTCTCTTAAGAAAAAAAAACCCAGGTCAACCAAACCAAAGCATCTCGGCAATTGTAAACAAGCCTATTACTTTCTTCATTGGGGGGAAGAAGGGGAATATATATATATGTATATATACACACGAAAAGTAAGAGACTGTCTCTCAAAAGAAAAAAAGCTAATATGTGCTTCTTCATAATAAAATAATTTTATTTTCTCCCTCAAAGTAAAAAGGCAGAATTTCACTTGACATATAACCCCAAACTGTAGAAAGGGTGCAATAAAGGTGAACTCTGCCACATTGGCAGTGATGAAACACGATCTTTATAGCAGATACAGATCTCAAGTGACTTAGATCTCAATGACTTAGTAGTTGCCTAAACACTTTGCATTAAAATCTGATATAATAAAAAAAAAAGGAAATAAAATCTGATAGTCAAGAAGTCAGCCTGATAGAAAAGCTCTTCTTACCAAAACTGACACCAGGTATAAAGACCTAGAAAGAAATTTATACCAGGAGGTCGCCAAGGATAACCTAGACATATCCTCATACTCCAAAAAGCCTGCAGGTGACACGCCCTCCACACACACTCAAGGAGAGAACAGCTGCCGCACGGCCAGAGCAACACCCTCTGGAAGCAAGAGCAGGTGACGCCCGATGCTGGACTCTGGGTGAGGTCCTGGGGTCCTGCTGGGAGGTCTGTGAGTACCTGCAGCACAGATGACCAGCCCTCATAAAGATGCTTATCTCACACCCCACCAGTGGTCACAGGTTCTGCAGGAAAGTGTGAGATGCAGAAGCTGTGTGTCTTACCCAAAGCTTGCTGTGTAAACAGTACCTTCTGGAGAGCATGAGCAGGGCCACCACTCCATTGGCGGCCACTCAACACACTTTTTATTACTGAGTCCCTGTTAAATATTTCTTTCTGAGAAACTGGACTTGTTAGTTTCTTTCCTCAGTATCTCAGCTCCCTCAGCCTTTGGGAGTAGGTTTGGATGCTCCCGCTCACTACAAAACACACAGAGATCCAATTAGCTTTTTAATTTTTTTTTTTTTTTTTTTTTTGCAGTTTTTGGCTGGGGCTGGGTTTGAACACACCACCTCCAGCATATGGGGCTGGCGGCCTAGTCGTTTGAGCCACAGGTGCCTCCCCCAATTAGGTTTTTAGTTGTCCCACTTTTAAATAAAAGTAGAAAGCAAAGGGGTTACCAGACACTGTAAAGAAGCCTCTAACATGAAAGAAACCAAAACAGAAAAAAGCAACTTGGGGAAGAAACTATGCAGAATAAAAAGGTCCAAAAAACTTCAAAAATGATCAATAATATTCTCAGCAACAAGAAAAAAATGTTTCCTGAAATAACAGGATACTATAAAAAAGAAAACTAAATAGGACACTTAATATTTTTTAAAAACGAAAAATTCAAGAAATAGAAAATAAAACTGAAATAATTTCCTAGAACATAAAGCATAAAAACAAAAATGGGGAAGAAAAAAAAAAAAAGAAAATCAGGCTCGGCGCCTGTGGCTCAACGGGCTAAGGCACCAGCCACGTACACCTGAGCTGGCGGGTTCAAATCCAGCCCGGCCCGCCAAACAACACTGATGGCTGCAACCAAAAAACCGCTGGGGGTTGTGGCGGGCACCTGTAGTCCCAGCTACTTGGGAGGCGGAGGCAGGGGACTCGCTTGAGCCCAGGAATTGGAGGTTGCTGTGAGCTGTGATGTCACAGCACCCTATCCAGGATGACAGCTTGAGGCTCTGTCTCAAGGAAAAAAAAAAAAAGAATAGAAAATCAAGGACCAGTCCAAGACTGGCATCAGAGACACAGAAAATTCAGAACAGGCTCCACGCCTCTAGCTCAGCAGCTAGGGCACCCACCACATACACCAGAACTCGCAGGTTCGAATCCAGCCAGGGCCTGACAAACAATGACAACTACAACAACAAAACAGCAGGCGTTGTGGCAGGTGCCTGCAGTCCCAGCTACTTAGGAGGCTGAGGCAAGAAAAATCACTTAAGCCCAAGAGTTTGAGGTTGCTGTGAGCTGTGATGCCACAGCACTCTACCCAGGGCGACAGCTTGAGACTCTGTCTCAAAAAAACAAAAAACAAATTCAGAACAACGCATTAAAAAAAAGGAAATATTTCACCAAGGAAATAAAGCAGGAATCTTCATAGAATTAAAAATACCTTTGTAGATTAAAAGAGAACCTCCCAAACACAGATGAAAAAAGACCCATATTGGATATTGTCATTATGACATTTCAGTAGTACAAAGACTATAAAGTAATCCCGGGAGGGGGAAAAGTTTCATACAAAAGACAGGAATCAGGATGATTATATAGACGTCTCAAAAACAAGTGGAACTCAGACCCCAGATAAATTAAAGCTAAATTCTGTGGGAAAATTCTTTCCAACCTAGAACTTATACTCCTCTGACATAATACCGAGCAAGGACAAGGTTACTCTGAGTCATATAAGGTCTCAGAATATTCCCCTTCCTCTGACTGTTTCTAGAGAGCTTTTAGAGGGTCTGCATCACCAAAACAAGGGAGTAAACCAAGAAAGACATGAGATCCAAGAAACAGAAGTGGAATCCCCAGGATGAAGATGAAGGGAGAGTCCACAGTGACGGCTCTGCAGCAGGACTAGATGACACCGACAGAACCGCTGACAGATGACCACTCCAGAAGACCGAGTGAAAGGATGCGGATGTGCTCAAAAATTAACTGGGAGAGTACTTGGGGTCAAAGGAGTAATGAGTACATGGAAAACTAAACACAATTGCAGAGATGGAGTAAAGTTGTCCAGAAAAGAAAAATAAAATTGTAGTACAGCACTTGGCTCACAGTCCTCAGTGTTTATGGAGTATGTACACTAAGAAAGTTGGCAGGATGGGCAATAGGTATGTATGTGGAATTTGGGAGTGAGGGTGGGTGAAACCCTTTTATCCATAATAAGAATTCAATAGTTAATACCAGAAATCAAGAAGTAACAATTTAAACAAGTTAGAGATATGAAATTAAAAATCTAAACCATCACTTAAGACTTCCAAGTGGCGGGAAGCAGAAAAGCAGGGGTTGTTTTTATCACAAGCTTTACAGAACAATTTGACTCTAAATTAAACTACGTGCACATATATATGAACACTGAAAGAGTAAAAGCTAAAATTTTTTAAAAGTTTGGAAGATTAATTAAAAAATAGTTTGATTCCTTCACCAAAACATGGTAATAAAATGGATTACTATGGAAATGTTAATAAACTGCTCTATCTCTAAAGGCTAAGCATACCGTACCACATATATATGTTCCAGCACATTCACAGCATACCACTGACACATCAGTCAGAATCACCTACATATACAAACTGCTCATCCAGATGGATTATTAGCTGCTACTGCTATCTTTAACTCTGTTATCAAAATTATTAAAAAAAAAATGCACCCGGCTCGGCGCCTGTGGCTCAATGGGCTAGGGCGCCAGCCACATACACCTGAGCTGGCAGGTTCGAATCCAGCCTGGCCCCGCCAAACAACAATGACGGCTGCAACCAAAAAGTGGCCGGGTGTTGTGGCGGGCGCCTTTAGTCCCAGCTACTTGGGAGGCAGAGGCAGGAGACTCCCTTGAGCCCAGGAATTGGAGGTTGCTGTGAGCTGTGATGCCACAGCACTCTATCCAGGGTGACAGCTTGAGGCTCTGTCTCAA
>CAUYRH010091781.1:0-15180 GCA_963574655.1 Perodicticus potto | reverse complement strand
GAGCCTCACAGCCATTTTTTGAAAGAAATGCCTGTATTCTCTGTACTATATTCATGTCTTTATTCCTCATTCACTCTTGCCCATTTCAACAAGACTTCTTTCTTTTTTTTTTTTTTTTTTTGAGACAGAATCTCACTATGTTTCCCTCAGTAGAGTGATATGGTGTCATTGCTCACAGCAACCTCAAACTCTTGATTTTAAGCGATTCTCTTGCCTTAGCCTCCCACGTAGCTAGGACTACAGGCACCCACCACAACGCCTGGCCATTTTTTGGTTGCAGCCATCATTGGTGTTTGGCGGGCCCCGGGCTGGATTTGAACCCGCCAGCTCAGGTGTACGTGGCTGGCGCCTTAGCCCATTGAGCCACAGGCACCGAGCCGGAAGTCAGCATATATTTTAAGAGTAGTATTACTCATAAAGTGTACTTGTAAGATTTCTGAAACTTATGTCATATCATGATTTGGGGAATTTTTGCCCATATTCAGACAGATGGCTCAAAGGGTACATCTGTACCTAAGTATCCAAAGATACTAATCAAAATTATTTTCTTAGGAAATTATTCAGAATAGTTCCTAAAAATTAAGAGTGCATCTACTGACAGCTTGCATAAGACATTTTTACCTGTTGAATTCAAGCCGGTGGTCTTAAATAGACATAAAGCATTTGAGAAACAAAAATTATGCTTATAGTTGTATCAGAATGAATTAGAGTATAAAAGGATAAATGCATGCATGAATATTTCTAAATTTGTTTTATTGTTATTTAATAAAAAATTAATAAAAATTAGTAATACTAAAAAGTACGTTTTGTCACTCTGGTAAAATTATACCAAAGATGGAATGGACTTCTGTTTAATATGCTCTTATGATTCCTTTGCAGGCTGTTCTTTTAGAAGAAAGCAACACTAATGATCTACACAACTTTCTGAATTTGTGTTATCTCACAGAAAGCCTTATCATAAGTTCAGTAATTCTAGTTAATCTACCAAGAGAATTAAATTTGGTTTTATAAAGTACAACAGCAATCTCCTATTTTGATGTCAATTTTTCAATAAAGTTTTGATTATGGGCAAATCCTTTTCTTTGTTCTTTTTGAGTATGTGTGAGAATGCCATACATTTATGATACACTGTGTGTGAGAGTTTCGTTTAAACATTTAAAAAATGTATTCTGATTAGTTTGTGTCTCATTTCAAGAGTAGAACCCCTAGATATTTGATTTTCAGTTCTTTTCCAAACTGCTATGAATAGGACTAAATGATTACAATGTAAAGTCCATTATTTGTTAATTCTAAATGTAGTTTTGCTATTGTAACCATGGAAGCATTTATAGATCTACATACTTAATGCAGTAGAAATCGCAGTGAAATGCCTTGGATTTATGTAGTCCTACTATACTACTGTATATTTAGGACAGTAACTGCTAGCTGGAGTCCGAGTTATTGGAAGCTCCTTTTTGGGGTAAAAAATTTGAGAGGAGAAATCAGGAGTAGTGTGATTTACTACTAAAAGTCCTGGTTGGGGATAGTAGATGGTGCTGAAGTCTCTGTCCTGGCTATACGTATGTATTGAGTGGCTTTGGTAATTCATTGTCATTTTCGTAGTTTACAAAGTGACCCTGGGGAGCTGGGAAGGGAAGTGTTATCTTTTCTAGCTACTTTATGACTCCTCATTGGACTAGGAAGATAGTCTAATTTCTGTTATGCTTACATTTGATTTGTTACCTTAAGATACTTAGGAAAGACATTTCCTATCAGGTATTCCTACATATACACCCCCAATCTGAGTGAAGAATGATTGGAAGTTTGGGGTGTATATAACATGGGGAAGTTGATGACCCAGAGGTTCTCAGGTTTGGTTTAAGGCATCTTTAGAGTCTTAGTAATTTTTTCACATTATCTCTTAGCCAAAATATTAAGTAGTTAGGTTCTAATAACTTTAGTAGCCATTTGAAAATCATAAGGGCAAAAGTGATGTGATAATTTCTATCTCATTCTTACAGTAACAACAGTTACTAATGGAAAGTATGCTTTTGGGGCTCTGCACAATGTCCCGAAATTGGGGTCAGATTGGACACCATTGTCCAGTTTAGGAATGCTGCCTATAAGGAGAGCCAGTGGGTATCATAGCTTTTTTGTTTTTTATTTTTTTGGGACAGAGTCTCACACTTGTCCAGGCTACAGTGCCATGATGTCAAGCCTAGGTCACAGTGATCTCAAACTCTAGGCCTCAAGTCATCCTCCTACATCAGCCTCCCAAATAGCAATGACTACAGACACCTGCCACAATGTCCAGCTAATTTTTCTATTTTTGGTATAGATGGGGGTCTTACTCTTGCTCAGGCTGGTCTCAAATTCCTGAGCTCATAGGATCCTCCATCTAGGCATCCCAGAATGCTAAGATTACAGGCTGTGAGCCACTGCATCCTGCCAATAGCTTTAGATACAGAAGGAATGGGCCAGCTTGGTGGCTGGGCTAATGCTAGCACTCTGGGAGGCCAAGGAGGATGGATAGTTTGAGCTTGTTTCAGCAGTATTATTGGATTTGAAAAATGCTAAATAGCATGTCGGTCATGATGGCTCACACCTGTAATTCCAGCACTATGGGAGGCTGAGGAGGGTGGATCTCTTGAGCTCATGAATTTGAGACCAGCCCGAGCAAGAGTGAGACTCCATCTTTAAAAAATAGCTGAGTGTTGTGGAGGGTACCTATGGTCCCACCTACCAGGGAAGTTGAGGCAATAGAATTGCTTAAGCCCAAGAGTTTGAGGTTTCTGTGAGCTGTGACATCACAGCACTCTACTGTGGACAAAAAAGTGAGAAGATATCAAAAACACAAGAGACTTATGTCATATTCTTTTTTCTTTTCCTTAATATTAGGTATGAGCCACACTTAATATTAGGTATGAGATAGTATTTTGGGAGACGTGGGAATTTATCCATACCGTTTCTAAGAATTAGGTGAGAAAAGAATAGAAATTCTTAGAGTAGAAAATATCTAATCAGGAATTTTTTTTTTCTTTTTGAGACAGAGTCTAACTTTTGTTACCCTTGGTAGAATGCCATGGCGTCACAGCTCACAGCAACCTCAAACTCCTGGGCTCAAGCGATCCTCTTGCCTCAGCCTCCCAAGTAGCTGGGATTATAGGTGCCCATCACAATGCCTGGCTACTTTTAGAGATGGGGTCTCATTCTTGTTCAGGCTGCTCTTGAACTCCTGAGCTCCACCCACTTCCACTTCCCAGAGTGCTAGGATTACAGGTGTGAGCCACCTCGCCCAGCCTCTAAATAGGAATTTTTAACTGGGGATTGGAGCTTTGTGGCCCTCTCATGTTTGTATATAGGCTCATAGCTCTTCTCAGAGCTTCAACAAAAGTCCTAAAAAAGGAGGGTGGTGCCTGTGGCTCAAAGGAGTAGGGCACTGGCCCCATATGCCGGAGGTGGAGGGTTCAAACTCAGCCCCGGCCAAAAATTGCAAAAAAAAAAAAAGAATCCTAAAAAATGATTAAAAACAACTAATCTAAAGCAAGTGCCTTGTTCATAAAATACAGTCACTAAATTCACAGGATTCTTCACACTTTGTGGATCCACCTGCACCCGTTGGTCCCTCCTGTACTTCTTCCTGAGGCCCAGATAATATTGTTTCCTCTTCCTTCTCTCCCAATTTAAATGCCATCTCTTCCAGAGGCAGTTAGTCTTTCATTCTATGGTCTCACCATAAATGAGACCATAGAATGGTCAAAAGTTCAAAAGTTTACATTGATATCATATGATCAAATTTAAAAGATGTATCTTTTAATATCAAAAACATTTTTTAAATATTACCATTAATTTGATTTTTGCTTTTAGTCACAATTTTCTTATGTGATATCAAAGACATTTTAAAAAATTACCAAGAATTTGATTTTCGCTTTTAGTCACTGGATTACTTATTTAAAATTTTAAATAACATTAGTGAAATGCGTGACACTTTTATGTTTATCACAGGGCACAGTGAATTGAAAATTCTGACAAACATGAATAAAAGACCTACAGACCAGGAGAGCCAGAAATAAATAAAGAGATGAAATGGATCTGCTTTAGAGAGCTGCTCTCTTTGTACTTCAAGCAAACAGAGATACCCATCTGTTTACTTTTACAGATTAAAGTGGAAAGCAAAGAAACAGACTTAAGATTCAGAACTATAGAAAACACTTCTTTTATCAGAGTATACAAACGCTTAGACTTCTTTTTGAATTTTTCTGAATTTAGTGGTAAGCTTCAATATAGATCATCTATGGCTGTTAAAACAAAATTCCCCAATACATTAAAACCACAAAAGCCATGTGTGAAGCCAGTCTCCAGTCCTGTGTCACACTAATGCAGGGTTGGTCTCTGTGACTGCTAAAATTTGGCATAGTGGCGACATAAGACTGACTTCCAAGGCTGGATTACAGATATTGTGGCTTTTACCTGGTTCTCTCTCTAATCCCTTGTTCTCAGGGAAGCCACAGCATAGTCAAGCAGACCTAGCAGAGGGCCATGTGGTGAAAACTGAGACCTGGACAGCATACTGAAACCCACTGAATTTTACACTTTAAAGAGCAAGTTTTATGGCTTGCCAATTGTGAATTATATATGCATTGTGTGTATGTGTGCGTGTGTGTCCGCGCACTTGGAACAGAGCAGTGGATGGAAGTTTGACAGGACTTTGAAGAGGGTGTTAGTGAAAACCCAAAGAGCTTGAATAAACTGTTTAGAAGTATGATAGCTTTTGAGGAGGCTGCAAGTGTGAACTTAGGGAAAGTAAGAGAAATCTAGCCAGGCCTGGAAGCTTATGCCTGTAGTCCCAGCTACTTGGGAGGCTGAGGGAGTAGGATGGCCTTAGCCAGGAGTTTGAGGTTGCAGTGAGCTATGATCACACTATAAAAAAAGGAAAAAGAAAATCTGATTGGAGATGGGAGGAAAAGAGATTCCCATATTCTTATTTGGTAGTGGTAGGAAGTTTAGCAATACTGACACCTGCAATAACTTAGAAAGTAGAAAATGTGCATAATGAACTAGGTGATCAAGCTGAGGGGATTTCTAGACGCAGTGTTGAATGTACCTCCTGGATTCTTCTTGCTGCTTATACTCACATGCAAGACAGAGATAAGCTAAAGGAAGGATTATTAAACAAGAATTGATAATTGATGGTTTAAAAAAATTCCTGACCGTTCTGATGGCAAATGATGCTAAAATAAACAAATGGCTTCAAGGCAAAGACAAAAGCTAGGGCACTTCCAGGAAAAAGGGGTCTAAAACTGAAATTGAGGGTGTGGCTATAAAATCCTTTCTTAAGACTTCAAAAAGAACCAAGACGGTCTCTCAGAGAACTATTTAAAGTACTACATACAGTAAAGCATATTAGATTAATAGCTTAAATATTTTCTCCAATGGTCTCAGCAGGATTCCGAGTTAAAGAAGGGCCTATTTTAGGAGATTCTGGGATGTAGCTTTTGTCTATGGCATAAACTCCAATAAGATTCACAGGATACTTATAACATTAAAAAAATTATATTGACAGGAACATGGCTAACCTAGACTGAAAGGACAGAGAGAGTACAGAGGCCTTTGGACCTTGGACCTCCAAAATTCGACAATCAGAAAGCAGTCTGAGAAAGCCACTCAGCTGGAACACATGCTACCTTTCATGAAAAAAAGATTCTCAGAGGCCAAGCCCAGAGCCCAAAGAACAGAGCCGAGAGCCAAGAATCATTTTCAAGCCATCAAGGAGCTGCTAACCTATTTCTGATTGATTTCAGAATTGCCAAGCACTCCTGTATGTCTTCCATTTCCCCACTTTCTGAAAGGCAGGTGTAACAGCTATTATCCTATATCTGTTGTGTCACTGTATGTTGCACTTGTGGGGAGCAAATGACGTGTCTAAAGTTCACAAGTGCTTAAGGAACTAATTCCAAGGAGCCTCATTTGCATGGACCTGATTTAGATGATAAGATATTGAGCTGTGAGCTGATGCTCTAATGGAATGAAACTTCAAGAGGACTTGGGATGAGCTAAGTACATTTTTGTATATGGGAAGGTCATACATAAATCACTGGGGACAGAGGTCAGACTGTGGTAGCCAATTTCCAAGTTGATCCCCAATGATCTTGATGATATTCGCACTCTGTGTAATCCTACCAACATGTGTCAGGTTCTACGTGACCCACAGAACATGGCAGAAGTGATGGTATGTGAGTTGAGTCTAGCTTATAAAGGAGTGGCTTCTGCCTGGCTCTGTTGTTCTCTCTCTAATCACTTGCTCTGGGGGAAGCCAACTGCCATACTATTAAGATACTCAAACAGCCCCACAGAGCAGTCTATGCGGTGACAAACTGAGGCCTCTTGCCACACATCAGCCTGAGGACTGACTGGACACAAGTTAAGCAAGTAAGCATCTTGGAAACATTTTCTCTAGCCCCAGAGAATCATTTAGATGACTCTAACACCTTGTCTGCCACCTCATTAGAGACTGCACCAGACCCACCCAGCTATATTACTTCTGAATTTCTGAGCCACAGAAACTGTGAGATGATAAATGTTTGTTCTTTTAAGATGCAAAAGATATGGGCAGTGCCTGTGGCTCAGTGGGTAGGTGTGCCGGCCCCATATACCAAGAGTGGCGGGTTTGAACCCAGCCCTGACCAAAACTGCAAAAAAATAAAAAAATAAAAAAACTGCAAAAAAATAGCTGGGTGTTCTGGCGGACACCTGAAGTCCTAGCTACTTGGGAGGCTGAGGCAAGAGAATCGCCTAAACCCAGGAATTGGAGGTTGGTGTGAGCTGTGACACCACGGCACTCTACCAAGGGCGATAAAGTGAGACTCTGTCTCTAAAAAAAAAAAAAAAATGCAAAAAATAACTAATATACCATTTCTCATAGTCTTCTTTCTGTTGACATACTAAAAAGATAGTATTTAGAGGCTCCTATTGAATGAGATTTTCTCTGTATTACACATTCAGAAAGTACATGGTTTTATCAGAATATTTATTTCAAGAATTAACAATTTTTGCAAAACATAAAAACAATATACATACTTCCCTGAGTATAAAGAATTAATTCTACAATAAGAAACAGTTACAAAATTAAGCAATTAGAGGTACATAATTCTCTGCAGTTAATTAGCCTCTATTACAAATTCATTCTTAAAAATCTCATGTATTTTGGAATTTGAATGTTTAAAAAAAACAAAATAACTCATTTTGCATCTGTGATGTTAAGGTATCAGTCTGATCTGTCTTTATCAAATTCAAGGGCAATTTTTAAAGCCGTGCTATTGAGACCAACAGATTGCATGTTACATATGATAGAAACAATTATTCCTCTTGGAGGAACCTTGTTATTTATAGCCTCTGTATCCAGTTCCTCAGGAAGCACCAGCAGGACACTACTGGCACCCACTGCACCTCCAGTATGCGAAGCATAATGCCGCTGCTTCCGACAAGAACCATATGTTTGCTTCTTTTCCACAACACCCCATGCCATTGCATATTTACCCTCTTTATCCCAAGACATCTCTGTATTAGGGACTGGTGTCCAAATCATAACCATTGTTTCTGGTTTGAGGTATCCAGGTAAGAGATTTTCATTTGAGTCCTTAAACAGCCCAACTTGGTAACCATACAGCATTGCGTTCCCAAATTTCAGAAGGTCACCCACTGTAGACAGAAATCCACCACCAGCCCATTTATAGGAGTTATCCACGTAGGGTGTGTTGACAAGACGTCTCTTTTTATTATAAACATAAAATCTAAAATGAAATAAGAATGGTAATTACAAATTTCGTAGTACATTATGACTTTACACGTAATGATAGGAACATGTGTACATGAGACAGATTGTATTTCAATGTAATGATCATATATTCTTGGAATCTATAACAACTAATTTTCAGTATGATTCAGATCCTAGTGACATACAGATAACCAAATAAGGCAGTGTAATGATCTTTTCAATTAAAGCATAGAAAGCGATTTTTCCCATTGGTATAGCTTGCTCATGCTGAGTGTATCAAACTTAATATTGGCAAAAATGCATTAATTAATATTAGACACGATACATTTGCCCTGTGCCTACAAAGAGAAACCTATCCTTTGGTAGATATTCTTAGTCCTTGGACTTAATGTTGAATTATAAATCAAACAGCACCTGGCACCTAGTAAGTGTTCCTCAGTAACTGTTGAATGCACAATAAATAATAGCTATCATTTCTTTAAGTAACTACCAAAAATGTGAAAAGTGCTTTATAACCCAAAGTGTGTACATTGGGATGTTTGGGAATAAGGTTAATAATTGTAAGAAGACTAGATTTCTTAGATAACAATACCAAGCAGTATCACGTGTAATGATGGTACTTTCTTGGTGTAGGGAAGAAGCTGAAGTTAGCAAACCTCAGTTTGAATTCCAACTCTTACCCTTACTAGGTTTTTATCATTATTTGATTTGATTTGAAAAAACACACAGGGGCTCAGTGGCTCATGCCTATAATCCAGCACTTTGGGACGCTGAGGTGGGAGGATTGTTTGAACCCAGGACCTTGAGGCTGCAGTTAACTAACATGATACAACTATGATGATACCACTGCACTCCAGCTTGGGCAACAGAGGGAGACCCTCTCTTAAATAAATAAATTAATTAATTAATAAGTAAATAAATAAAATAGAAAATAATTAAACACATGATTTTTACCATGTTCTAGGCAACTATAAATATGAACTAACTTATTCTTACAACAATGTTAGGAGGAAGGCACTATTATAAAACCCTATTCTACAGATGAGGCATAGAGTCTAAGTAATGTGTCTGAGGTCACATAGCTTATAAGTGGCAAAACTGGATTCGAACCACGGAAATCTGGCATCCCCATTCTATACTGCCTCTCTGCTTCAGCATCCTAATTTGTAAAATGGGATGAAAATGTCTACTTTGCAGAGTTAGGAATGTATGTATAAAGCACTTTTCACATTTTTGGAAGTTCTTAAAGAAATGATAGCTATTGTTTTTTGTGCATTCAACAGTTACTGTGGAACACTTACTAGGTGCCAGGTACTATTTGATTTATTATTTTTAGAGACAAGGTCTTGGTTTGTGGCTCAGGCAGGATCACAGCTCACTGTAACCTCAAACTCCTAGTCTCAGGAGGTCCTCTCACCTCGGCCTCCTGAGTAGCTGGAACTGTAGGTGGGTACCCACCAAACTCAGCTAATTTTTTTATTTTTTATAGAGAAAGGGGTCTCAAGATGTTGCCCAGGCTGGGCTAGGTACTATTTTGATGCTAAGATAAAAGTGTTAACAACAACAACAACAAAAAACAGACAAAGTGCCTTACCTGAGGAGGTTTCTACTTTAGTATGAGGAGTCTGTACCAATCAGTGGTGGGGAACCTGCAGCCTTGGGGATCCTTGAGTGTGGCCTTTTAATTGAATATAAATTTTATAGAACAAATGTTTTTGATTTAGCCAAGGGGCTGCACTTGGGGATCTAAAGGGCCACATATGGTTTCCCACTTCCGTTAGGTAAATGAAATGAAATCACAAAATAATTAAACAAACACGAAATTTCACCCATGGGGATCCTTTCTTTCAAGATTCATAATGCAGTGCTCTTAGGTCTGCAGTTTGCTGACCGCTTCACCTCTAATGATCGTTTTACCTTAGCTGTTCATAAGCACTATCAGACCTAAATCTACCTCCTAAACTGTTCTATCTCTATTATCTCAAACTCAGAACTTTCTTCCTATAACAATGACTTCTAATCTTTCCAACTATCCAAATATACCTGCTCTCTGCCCCTTTGTCTCCACTTACTTTCCTTGCTTCTTCCCTGTTTTCTTGGGCCTACTGATTTTACCTGCTCTTTGGAGAGACTAAGGGCATATATAGTTTGAAAAATAAGTCTTTTAAAAAAATTCTTATATGTCCCCTAAAACTGAGGTCTCCAACATCTGGACTATACACTGGTACCAGTCCCTTGCCTGTTAGGAACTGGGCCGCACAGCTGGAAGTGAATGGTGCTGTGTGACAGCGAGGGAAGCTTCATCTATATTTACAGCCTCAGCTCTGCCTCCTGTCATATGCCCTGAGCAACACACCCACCCCATCCCACACACACCCAGTCTGTAGAAAAACTGTTTTCAATGAAACCAGTCATGGTGCCAAAAAGGTTGGGGACCACTGCCCTAAAAGTCCAAGACATAACATGAGTGAAGTAGGACTGAGAGTTAGGAAAGGGCTGGCCACAGGTATGTGTCTGGGCATGGTGGGTCATGCTAGTAATCCCAGCACTTGAGAAGCCAGCCAGGAAGATCACTTGAGTTCAGGGGTTGCCTGGACAACACAGCAAGACCCCATCTCTTTTCCATTCACACCCCCCTAAAATTAGCTGGTGGCATGCATCTGCAGTCGTACCTACTTAGGAGCATGAGGTGGGAGGATTGCTTGAGCCCAGAAGTTTGAGGCTGCAGGCTGCAGTGAGCTGATTGCATCATGGCATTCCAGCATAGGCAAGACAGCTAGAATTTGTCTTTAAAAAAGAAAAAAAAAAAACCTACAGGGGATCTTAATGTGTTCTTTTGAGAACCAACAACTTAATATGTAATTTTCTCATGTCTCAAAATCATGTCTAAAACTAATCTCTTCTAAGCCTTCTTGTCACACGCTTCTTCTCTCCATTAAAACCCTCATTCGATGACTCTCTTGCCCTCAATTCTCACATCTAGTAAGATGCTAAAACCTATTTATTCAATCTCTGTTTGGTGTCTCGCCCTTCTCCCTTCTTTCTGTTCCTATTGTCACTCCCATATTTTAGGACCTCATTACTTTCTGCCTCAACTCTGTTTACACTTGTAATTCTAGCCAATCAAGTAAAATTAAATCCAAAAGAAGTTACAAAAATTCAATGGAAATCAAGCAGGTTACAAGGTAGGAGATGTGTGAAATCATACCTAAAGGGTACAATGTACACTAACTGGGTGATAGGCATTCTTAAAACTTTGACTCAAGGGAGCAGTATGAAAGCAATCCATGTAACCAAAACATTTCTACCCTCATAATACTCTGAAATAAAAAAAAGAGTTACATAATAGAAACACATGTTCTTACTGAGAAGTATTTTTTAATTTAAGTGAACTCCGAGCTCATAAACCAGAACTACCAAGATCTTTGGCTAATCACCAGCTTTGCATAACTTCCTTTTCAATAGTAAAGCATTTCAAACCACTTATATTAAGATTGGAACTCCTCAGTCATTGCTTTTTTAAATATGAAAATATGCAGAATTCTAGACTTTATAGAGTTCTAAACTTCAGGCAAATTCTAGACTTTAATCTCTTAGTTCTCTTTCATAGCAGACAAGTTAGTAGTTTTTCTTTTCTAACTTTTTTTTTTTTCCTTTTTGAGAAAGTCTATGTCACCCTCAGTAGAGTGCCATGGCATCACAGCTCAGGGCAACCTCAAACTCTTGGGCTTAACTGATTATCTTGCCTCAGCCTCCCAAGTAGCTGGGACTACAGGCACCTGCCACAAAGCCTGGCTATTTGTTGTTGTTGTTGTTGTTGTTGTAGTTGTCATTGTTGTTTAACAGACCTGGGCCAGGTTCAGAACTCACCAGTTTTGGTGTTTGTGGCTGAAACCCTAACCACTGAGATACTGGCACCAAGCCAAGCCAAGTTAGTAGCTTTTCAGAAAAATAATTTTCTTTTTCTTTTTTTTTTTTTTTTGAGACAGAGCCTCAAGCTGTCACCCTGGATAGAGTGCCATGGCATCACAGCTCACAGCAACCTCCAATTCCTGAGCTCAAGCGAGTCTCCTGCCTCCACCTCCCAAGTAGCTGGGACTACAGGCGCCCTCCACAACACCCGGCCATTTTTTGGTTGCAGCTGTCGTTGTTGTTTGGCGGGCCCGGGCTGGATTTGAACCCGCCAGCTCAGGTGTACATGGCTGGCACCTTAGCCCGTTGAGCCACAGGCGCAGAGACGAAAAATAATTTTCTTGAGCTGAATGATAAACTTTACCATTTCAAATTCCTAGGAAATTTCTGCTTAAAACAATGGAATATAGACACAAGTTCTTGAGTAAGTTACTGGGACTTTCTTTTAGTTAAATAACTGAAGGAATGGTGCCAGATGACAAATAGCTTCTTCATTCTTATATAATAATCTCCTGATTCTGCACAAGAACCTTCTATAAAACCACAGAAATTTATATCTACAAACTTAGAACTTATTTTTAAATCATTCTTAAATAACTTTGTAAACAATTATGTATCCCTTTGTAATTTATTGTTATGAGAAGTTTTAAAAGAATTAAACATGTATATTATAAAAAGCTAATCCCACTTTAAAATTCAGCATTAATGTTTGGATCAAACTAGTAGTAGAGAGTTTATCAGCTATAGGCATACAAAGGAGCTTGATAAGAAACAATTCTTTAAAAAAATTTTTTTAAAAATATCAGATTAATGTGAGGGTACACACAATTGGGTTACATTGTTTGCATTTGTAAGGTAAAGTCCAAGTTCTAGCTGTTTCCTTCACCCAGGAAGTGTGCCATATACTGGTGCACTGTTCCCTTTGGCTGAGAACTTGCCAAACCATTCCTTTCTTCTTGAAATTGAGTTTTTCTCTCAAGTAAGCACCTCATTTTTAATCTACTAGTTTTAATTTAGTATTGAGCACATGTAATGCTTGTTTTCCCATTCCTGTGATACTTTACTTAGGATAATGTTCTCCAAATCCATCCAGGTTGTTACAAAAGATACAAAATCTCTAGTTTCTTTTATAGCTGAATAGTATATCATGGTATACATATACCACTGTTTAGTAATAGGAACAATTCTTTTTTTTTTTTTTGCTGCTTTTTGGCTGGGGCTGGGTTTGAACCGGCCACCTCCAGCATATGGGGCCGGCGCCCTACTCTTTGAGCCACAGGTGCCGCCCATGAACAATTCTTAATTATGGAAAGCAGTCTAAAAAAATAAATAGAAAGGAAAGGCCATATTTATACTGTCAAAATATAGAAAACACTTCAGAAAACATTCATTTTCTTTGGTTTTAGTCCCATTCAATGACAAAATTAGAGATTTTTGTTGCAAACATTGTGCCAAACACATGGAATATGTGACCCAGGTCTAGTAGTAAGTTAAAGCATTGATTGAGGATTCTCCCCAATCAACAACCTGAATGTCTTTCAGTGGCAGGAACATTCATTCCACTCCCCCATGTCAGCTTAAAGAATTAGAGAGTTTATATACAGAATCAATATAATTATTTGCCATTTCAGAATCAATGTTCCTATTTTTTCATTTAAGAAAACCCTGATTTTATTCAGAACAATCATGTTCCCTCTAAAAACTAAAAATCCCTTGCCTCCCTTAACGGCTAAGTGTGCCCTTGTGGCTAAAATTCTAACCAAAGTAATGTAAGTAGTATTGTCAGTAGGAATCTGGAGAAATATTTCTAATAGGTGACAGACATTGATGGCACTATTTTAAATATACAGATAGACACAAAAGTGATAAAGAAGATAAACATTTACTCTTGAGAATACAATAATAACTCTAAAACACCTTAGGATATTATAAACAGATTTATGATTACAGTCAAGAAATCAGTAGACTAAAAAATAAAGCTGGCAATGTCTTATTTAGTACAAAATAGTACCATAAAACAAATGAATGGACAAATATGCATTTATTAAGTTTTGCTTTAAGATTTTCCGGCACATAGCCAGGTGTGGTGGCTCATGCTTGTAATCCTAGCACTCTGGGAGGCTGAGGCGGGTGGATTGCTTGAACTTATGATTTCGAGACCAGCCTAAGGAAAGCAAGACCCCCATCTCTACTAAAAATAGAAAAACTGAGGCAAGAGAATCACTTGAGCTGGAGTTGGAAGTTGCTGTGAGCTATTATGGCACCGCACTCTACCCAGGGAGACAGCTTGAGACTGTCTCAAAAAAAAAAGGCAGCGCCTGTGGCTCAAATGAGTAGGGTGCTAGCCCCATATGCTGGAGGTGGCGGGTTCAAACCTAGCCCCAGCCAAAAACTGCAAAAAAAAAAAAAAGATTTTCCTGTACCTACATATCCTTGAAAAAGATTCCTTTTACTCCCTGAATGAATACCCCCCCCCAAATCTAGTGTCTTTAAACCAATTATTACCAAAAAAGAATCAGATTGAATTTTAGAGAACCAAATGCAAACTGTATCAAATAAAAACAAAGCAAATGGACAGAAGATTTTCCAAGGTAATAATATTTCCTTCTGTTTGTAGTGCCCTATTTTATTTCAACAGTCCATTTAATCTAACTGAAATAAATCAACTACCCTTTTAGAACCATTGTGTACTACTAAAAACCTAAAAAACAAACAACAAAAGTATCAAAACAACCTCCCCCGGCCCCAAGTAAAAACAAAAACAAAAAGCCCAGAAACGAAAACCCACTGCCTTTTCTCAAAAATTGGAAGATAAAATGAAATTAACTCACTCTCATATGCCGTATTTTGATTTCAGTGCAAGTCACAAATTAGTCAATGATCAAGAAAACAAATGATAGCTGATCTGCAGACAGTACATTCAGACAGCCTTAATTTCCAGTTTGGAAGAGGCTTAATGAGCATTCACGATGCTCTTCTCTCCCTTAAATATAGATTTGGACAGTCATTTTCAAATACGGAGATCTATATCAAAATAAGCTCAGGCATCTATGCCTGAATCTTCTCAGGTTCTCTACTGAATCCTTTACTAAACAACTTCTGCTATTTGTCATTTCTTCTTATGTGTTCCAGTAGAAGATACTGTTATATCTAAAAATAACAAGGCTGGGTAACAGCTTCCTTGCAACTGGGCACGGTGAGACTGGGGAGAGAAGACCTCAGGCATCTCTGGCTGGCAGGATCTGCCCAGAAACATCCCTTTGGGGATGCAGAGAGACAGCGTGAGACTTTTGGACCCCCTAAGGAAGGCAAAAGCAGTGGAGATCTGGCAAGTGGTTGCATTTGTTCATTTGGTCTAATCCTGCCAGCAGCTATGGCTGCAGCAGCAGTGAGATTGCAAACTGGAAAGGCCTTACCTGTGAGCTGTTTGGGTTTCTTTTGGACTTGGCACTTGGTTGAACTGCCTTGGGAGAATTGGGGCAAGAGTGCGGAGGTCTTTGAGTGTTGTCTGAGGC